>PVIJ01007152.1:0-85097 GCA_004024925.1 Scalopus aquaticus | reverse complement strand
AATGGAATAGAAAAGAACACAAGGGACCATGGAGATGGATCACGGGTGAATTGGTGGTGGGCTACCCAAGGGGAATACAAAATGTAAAAGACATAAATAACAATAAAAATATATATTATATATATAAAAAAAAAAGATCATGGAAGAACTAGTTTTACCCATACTGGAACATAAACTATTCAACATAAATGTGGAAAGAATGAAGACTACTTAAAAATGCAGGATGGGTTGGAATTTGAGTGCAAACACCTGACTAAATCTAATCTTGGATTAGTTGGAGGTTACTGAGAAGCACTGTTCTTAGCATTAGAAGTGAGGAAAGATTTTTAGAGGTGAAAAATTCCTTATGAGATTTTCCTTATAGAGGGGCCTCCCTGGTGGTGCAGCAGTTAAGCGCTGAGCTGTGGAGCTGACGGCAGCAGCGATGCGAGTTCGACGCCCAGCCAGGGAGAATACCACATGGTGCGGCAGACCTCTCCTGCCTCACCCGCTGCTCCCCTCAGCAGTGTATTTCTAATCTGCCTGCTCTGCTCCCCACTCTGTCTCTAGTGAAGCCTCTCACCACTCCACACCTCTGGCCTGTACCCCAGCTGTATGTATAAATAAATAAAAATAAATCTTTAAAAAAAAAAAAAGATTTTCCTTATAGAAAGTGTGCTAGCTCCAAAAGGAAGCTGCCACAGGTACAAAGAAGAACAGGGTTCGAGAAGGGAGGATAAGGGCACAAAATGGAATAGAAAAGAACACAAGGGACCATGGAGATGGATCACGGGTGAATTGGTGGTGGGCTACCCAAGGGGAATACAAAACGTAAAAGACATAAATAACAATAAAAATTAAAAAAAAACATTTAATTCACTCTTTATAGGACTGATACTAGCTTCCTTTATATATATCTGTTACCCAGCTTTTGCTTCTGGGACCGTAATAAAATACTGGAAGACTTTCACTTTAATAGCTTGAATAAATTTACTTGTGATATGAAGAAAGGAAAAAGCAATGGTGACTAACAATCTGCGTTACATTTATTTGTTTATTTTAAAAAGATTTATTTTTATTTATGCATACAAGAACAGGGGTGTAGCTCAGAGGTGCGGGTGCGGAGGTGTGCATGTGGGGTGGGGGGAGGATTCACCAGAGACAGAGTGGGGAGCAGAACAGGCAGACTGACTGAAATACACTGCTGAGGGGCACAGTGGAGCTTCCCACATGGCACAGCAGACCTCTCCTGACTCACCTGCTGTTCCTCCAGCAGTGTATTTCAGTCAATCTGCCTGTTCTGCTCCCCAGTCTGTCTCTGGTGAATCCTCTCACCTCCCCCCAATCCTCTAGCCTACACCCCAGCTTGTATGCATAAAGAAATAAATCTTTAAAACAAAATGGGAATAAAGAACTTGATAAGCTCTATCACAACATCATGGAAGTTTGAAAACAACAAATCACTTACTACAACCATTGCTATGGTAAAGTTAGGCCTGAGTTGGTAGTCACACCAAGGGCTTGAAGCTCCATAGCTATCTTTGTATATGCCACGTTTGTGAACCAAATTAGGATGCTTTTCATTAAAATCTGAGGGGTCTTCTGACACATAAAACAGCTTTTCAAAGTTGTCTTGTATTCTTCTGTTCCACTCATCATATGAGACTGTCACAACCTTTCCTGAAACAAAATGAAAAACTTGGTTGTTTTAAGCATTCAACAAACAACCTAACCCACGTACATCTAGTTATAGCCCAAGATAAATACTTAGGCAATAAATTACTGACTTCTTGAAAGTATCAGGGTTGTATGAAGGGTAATAGTCTGAAACTAAAAACTATTTTTCATTATATTGCCAAAAGGATTATACTATAGCAAAATATACCTGTTTATCTTTGTACCACTCTTAGTAAAATAATCTCTTTTGAGCACTTAAAATGTGTCTAGTCTAAACTGAAATGTATATAAGTATTACAATGGATTTCAAAGATTTAGTATCCCCCACAAAAAAAAAAATTAACTCATAATACTTTCATATTGACTGCATGTTGAAATAGTATTTAGCATATATTGTGTTAATAAAATACATTATTATTATTAATTTCTTCTGTTACTTTTAAAAATGTGGGTCTGAGAAAGCTTAAAATTATGTCTGTAGCATACATTATATATTTGCAGACAGCACTGTTGTAAGAAAAGAGATGTAAAGATTTCAATTTTTCACTAAAAATGCAATTTGCGTACTGTCATACTGAAGAAAAGGAAGTACAACAAATCAGTAACTATGATGTTTTTCATATCTCAATTCAAAGTTGCTATAAAAATATAGTTAGTAACCAGGTTTGTTGTAATTTTCATACTAGGAAATGATGGTTTTTCTTTCCTCTTAATTTTAAAAGTTTTCTAATATCAGTTCATTGAGTCAAATGATGGCTATATGCTAGGGGAAGAGGTGGGGGAATAAGAAATGATGATTTACACAGACTAATAATATAGATAATACATTTGAAATTTCTCTGTAAATAAAATGAATAGCTTACCATGTCTTTTTATTGTAACTTCTCGATAAGGGAAAATATTTTTTTGAGATAATTCTAGCAACCAACGAATGGCAGATTTACTCAAGCCCACAATTTCCACAGCAGACCCATCTCTAAAATTAAAAATAAATTTTATGTTGTGAGTTGGGCCATTATGTACTGTAGTAAACTAAATAAGCACTGAATAAACAATTTTGATGAATTATAGAACATGTATTATAGAAACATTATCTATAAAACACCCCCCTCACTTTATAGTAATGCATATTGCACAAGAAATCTTTTTACTTTTTTGCCACTGCTTACTTTATTAACTTTTTTTTTAAATCCTGTAATAGAATGGAGGAATGTGGAGTAAAAGAATATGGCAGCTGGAAAAAGGTAGGAATAGGAAACAGCGAATACTGAGATAAAGTACCAGAGAGAAGATAAACATAGAATGCAGCACTGAAGAAAGTCAGGGAAGATGAACATAATAATTTGAAAATTAATTTTTAAGGAAAATGAAAGAGAAGTAGGGAAGTATAAAATCTAGTAATATATCAAAACAAACAGGTTTTTAAAAGACACTAAAGCATTTAAAAACAGTTACATTAATTCATTTATTTTTTTGATAATTGACTGAAAATAAACTTAAGAGTAAGAAAACGGATTCTCAAGACTTGATACTGTTCTAAGCATTCGAAATCATACAAGGATATGACGGCATAAAAGATAAAACAGACTACAGGGTAGAAAAGGTTCAGAAACGATATCATAAAAGACAGGACAATTGGTGATTGTCCATATTTACAAAAGATGGGTATAAAGCAATTGCTTACTCTGAAAGCACTTCGTTTATAAAAATGCCTTCACCATAGGATAATACATAAACACATTTTCCTTTAAGGTGCTTGTAGAGAATCAACCCATGGGAACTCCCAGAAGAGAACAGATAGTATTACTTGATGACTCATAATAAAAGAATTATGTATATGCATATTTGGGGAGGAAGAGGTAAGGTAGGGAGGGAGATTTTGACTTCATGATGAATAGAATACAGGATTTCACAAGTATGTAGTTTTTTTAAAAAAGGTTTAATCGTATAAGAAATATAAACATGGGCCTCCCTGGTGGCACAGCAGTTAAGCACAACACTGTGGAGCTGTTGGCAGCCACTGCGGCACAAGTTGGATACCTGGCTGGGGAGATTCCCATATGGCACAGCAGACCTCCTGCCTTGCCTGCTGCTCCCCTCAGCAGTGTATTTCAGTCAATCTACCTGTTCTGCTCCCCATTCTGTCTCTGGTAAATCCTCTCACCACCCCAAACCTCTGGCCTACATTCCAGCTTGTATGCATAAATAAATAAATACATCTTTAAAAAAAAAACTATAAACACTACCTTGGAGTGGCTGGGATTCCTCTGTTTCTAGCTTTGTCACTTTCTCCCATTTTATCCATCCATGTACCACAGTTAAAACGATTTCCTCCGTAAACGAAACCGGTTTCTTCATCAACCCCTACAGTTATATTAAAACCTAAAAATACAAAATAGAACATTTTTAACATTTAAAAGGGATATGAGAAACTAGGATGACTGCTCAAGAGAGTAATTTGGTAATACCTTAAAAGTTGAAGATGTGCATATTCTATCACACAGTGATTTTACTTTTAGATATATTCCCTAAAGAAATGCTTGCCTAACATGCCTGATATGTATAAGAACACTCATTGCAACACAGCTTGTATCCGGCAAGAAAAGAAATAGCTGCTGAACAGAGGAATAGACAAACACTGGTTTAGTCACACAATGGAAAAACTCTTGATCCCATTTAAAATTAGTGAACTGGATTTACATGATTTAGAATGGATAAATCCCCAAGAAAAAATGATTAAATGGGCTAGTACTGAAATGATATGCATAAGATACCTTTTCTGTAAATGTTTAAAATATTTATAATATATATAACTATGTTTATATGATTATGTTTAATATATTTGTATAAAATTTAAAAACCGTTATATAAGGGGGCCTCCCCGTTGGCGCAGCGGTTAAGCACTTCTCTGTGGAGCTGTCGGCGTGGCTATACGAGTTCGACGCCTGGCCAGGGAGATTCCCACATGGTGTGGCAGACCTCTCCTGCCTCGCTGGCTGCTCCCCTCAGCAGTGTGTTTCCCTCGATCTGCCTGTTCTGCTCCCCACTCTGTCTCTGGTGAACACTCACTGCCTCAGGACTCTAGCCTGTACCCCAGCTTGTATGCATAAATAAATAAATCTTTTTAAAAAACCCATTTAGATAAGGTATATATATATATTATAACACAATAATCTGAATATATATTATATACTAAGTACATATTACATGATATATACATATATGTAATTCAAACACACACATATATAAAACTACAAAAACATACATGGAAATAATAAAGCCTGATTATAGGATAGTCAATTCTAGAGAAAGAGGGGAAGGAAAGAGAGATGAAACTGTAGACATGTCTGTGATGGTTTATTTCTTTCAAAACAAACGAGAAATGAGGAATATATGGCCAAATGTTAAACATCTGTCTAATTTCAGTTCTAGGTTTTGAAGGAGCAATTTGTATTATTTTCTGTAAGTTGAAATATTTTAAAATTAAAATGAAAAATAAAATAACCTCACAAAATGTCCACTAAATATAAAATCTTTTTCTCTGTGAAGGATTGAATAAGTATCAGTGATTCGTATCAGTTCAAGTGGGTATAAAATTTGTATATCAACAATACAAACAACAAACTAAAGAGAGTCTGAGTTATCATTTAATATATAATTTAGGGCCTCCCTGGTGGCGCAACGGGTTAAGAGCAGCACTGTGGAGCTGTTGGCAGCTGCGACATGAGTCTGATGTCCAGGTGTGGAGATTCCCACATGGCGCATCAGACCTCTCCTGCCTCACCTGCTGCTCCCCTCAGCAGTGTATTTTGGTCAACCTACTTGCTCTGCTCCCCACTCTGTGTCTGGTGAACCCTCTCACTGCCCCACATCTCGGGCCTGCACCCCAGCTTGTATGTATAAATAAATCTTTAAAATATATATATATATATATATATAATTTAGAATATATATATATTCTAAATTATATATATATAGAATATATATAAAGAATATATATAATATATATATATTATATATTATATATTATATATTATATATTATATATTATATATTATATATTATATATTATATATATAGAATATATATATAATTATATATATATATAAAGAAAATATATATATATATCTAATTTAGAACATACGACAAGTAATTTAGATTTCTGAGTATACATCAAAATATGCCAAAAAGTGAGTTATCTGAAATATCTAGAATCCCTTAAAAAGCTTACCACTTTATGCTAAAAACAAAAGTGTTTAAAAACAAGAGCAGAGCAAAAAAAGTCCATTATCCTATTACCCTAAGGAAACTATTACATTTATAGATTCCTTTGGTCTTTTCACATAATAGTAAAATTTTCATAAATATTTCAAATCCAATTATTTCTCATTTATTAGATTTGACATCTATATACTTTCTTGTTTTTAATAATTACAATTTGTAGGGATTATAAAATTCTCTCAAGTTAATGTAAACATCTGTTAAACATGAGTTGTTTCATTCTTTTTTGTAATTACAAGCAATGCTATGATCAACATCATTATGTGATATGAATTTTTTTGCCTAATTTAGACTATGTCATGGGCTAGCTTCCCAGAAACAGAATAAATTCATGAATAGTAACATGAGTGTTTTATAGCTCATAAAATATGTTTGGATATATAAATCCAAATTGCCTTAAAAATACTAAATTTACATTTACAATGCCATCAGCAATATAATCAAAACTAAAAACTGTCATTGTTACCATCTGTTTTGGGTTGAATTATGTAATTATCAAATTCTTATGTTGAAGTCCGAACCCCTAACTTCCAGTAACTCAGAATGGAAGACAGCAAAGATAAAGTTAAGCTGGGTGGCACACTGGGGAAAGGATTATGGTAGTGCATCATAGTAATAGGAAAACGATGACCTTCAAAGAGGTTAAAAAGTATATCTATTTTATACTTCTAAAAAAAGGATCTTCTAAGAGTCTGAGTTACAGACTATGGATGAAATCCTAGCTCTGCCACTTGGCAGCTGTATGACTTTGAACAAGCCACTCTGCTTTAGTTATGATATCAATGAAAACAGAAACAATTCACGTCTTCTCCAATGTTCTTGGGAGTGTTAAATGGGAATAAGTAGGAATAAAGTAGTCAGCACAAAACCTAGCACATAGTAAGCACTCAGTCATTAGCAATTATTAGATTATAAATGCAACTACCAACATTACCACAAAATTGGCTGACAAAACACGGAATTTTATTTTTACTGCAGTTCTAAAGTTATCACCTTCATCCCTCATGTTTCGATCTATCTGTGGACCGGCATTCCTTTCCCGGAACTGTATGCCCTGCAGGTGTCTTTGCATAGCTTCCTGTATTATTTCAAACAATGGCTGATCCTATGTGAGACAGAACACAAGTTACCTCTACTAGAAATTACTTTTTTTTATCTTCTTCCCAAATCCCACAAACAAAGCTTTGTAAAAAATACAATTTTCTTTTGGAGGAAGAAGAGGGGACTGGAGTGGGACTGGAGAAAGCAGCAGCTCCTATACACCAAATAATATGGTTGATTTTTCGCACTGGAATATTTAACGTACTATAGTTTTTACTATTAATGTCTGTGACATGAAATACTTTATAATTTTACTAACATGAAATAAATTTTGTGAGCGCGAATAAATTCTGTTAAAGTGAATTATTCAGCTAACAAGAGAAATCTCTTATTACAGAAATCTGGATTTTTAAATGGGATTGCTTTTCTTACTCATCCACATATATAAAAATGGGGATTAAATTATATAAAGTGGCACTTTAAAAAACGTTTTGCACAAATATTTTTGAAAACTTCATGACATAAATATTACAGGGACACAAATCTATGCTAGCTTGGAGGTGGCTTGGAAGTCCCGACAATAATAAACTATAACAAAAAGGCAAATCACAAGCAGCAAAAGTATAGCATCATTGTATATTCTTGATTGGGAAAAAATGCTCAAAAATTCATTCTGCACTGTTCATAAGACAAACTGTGAACTCCCTGGATTGGCAATCAAGGGTGTCCACAAGTCGTTACCACCTTTCAGGTACAGTATGTGAAAAGTTAAACCAGACTGAGCAGTATGCCTTACACTGTGTTCAATCCACTCCTTTCGTCTTTGATGTCTTCCCACAACTTCCCTCATGTCCGCTGAAATCCTACACACCTTTTAAAGTTCAGTTCAGGTGAAATTTTAGCTACTTTCTGAGGTCCTCCCTGAGACCCACCCACTACCAAGATCATCTATCTTCCTTTTAGGAGATGAGACAGCTCTGCCCATACACATCTTTTTGAAATAACCGTATTATGTGCACATCATCTCTTTTACCATGTTGGAAGCTCTTCAGGCAAGGAGCAAGTCTTATCTCTGCAACCTTTCATAGTACCAGCAGGTACTGTCAATATCAATATTTGAAGACTACTTAAGCTTTGCCTTCTTAATTACATGTATTTTTATGTTAGAAGCTAAAAGTCATTTTTCAGGAAGAAATTATTTTAAGAAATGATCTTTACCAGTGTGCCAGCAGACAAGGGAACAGAATCATCTGTAGGATACATTCTGGAAACTGGGCACTTCAGAATGTGTACACCATTTGGAACCATTTTACAGTAATCCTGAATACACTGTAGCCACCACCACACAGCATCTCGGCAGTTGTATCTGGCGTAAGTTCCTTCACCCAGGAGATTAGGAATGAGACCGTGTCTCAGGGTTGCAGCAAATGCCAAAATAATATTCCTAAAAGAACAGAATTAGGTGGATCAATTGACAGGAAAACAATCATTTAAAAAATTGACAACAAAAAGTCACTTTTGATGAAAATTATTTCAGATGCATTTTCTCTCCCACTTTATTTTTTTTATTTTCTTGTAGAAAGCGATCATGATATGATAGAAAAAGCAGTGAATTGAGTCAGAATCCTTGATCATAGCCCTGTTTTGTTTTTGTTTTTTCTATCATAATCTGTGTGACTTCACCTTTCTGGTATGGTTTTTCCACCTGTAGAAATAGGGACTGGACTGGGTGAGTTTTATGGTCCCTCACACCTTTAGATTCTACTTTTAAAAATGTATTTCAAAATAATAGAGTTATTATTTTAAATAGTAGATACCAAGAGCAAAGCAGCCATAAAAGAAAATAAAGAAGTAAAAGCTGACTTTGAATAGCAATTCATTTTTAAAAACTGGTGGAAGACACTTTTATCTTTTAAATTATTATTCTATTATCATATATCAAATGACAACTTGGTTTGTAAGATGGCATGGCATTCTAAAAAGAATATGAAACTAGCAAGACTGAGGTTTGAATCCTAGTGTTGCAATCTATATGACCTTGAAAAAGTCATTAAAGATTTATCAGCCTTAGTGCTGTCTGGCTGAAACACAGGGATATTTATTCTATACTTCAGTTTAAGGCCTATTTTCTTCAATAATAATGCAGTAGGAACCTTTATCACCCACAGTATAAAAGCAGAGTATGGACAGTAGCACTTCAAATTAATGAAAGGTCAGAGTGCTAGCAATCTTAACCATCCAGAACAATGTCATACACTTGAAAGTTGAGCTCAGGAATACCTCTACAGAGGGAATAAGAACTATTTGTGTTAGAGATAGTCATAAGTTCACCAAAAATGACTTTCAAACATATTCTAGTCAATTTCACAGTTGTTTGTGGATAGATGACTGCATTCTACACAAAAGAATGTGAACGGGATGTATATTAAGTGCATGGAAAACAGGTATGTTTTGTCCAGCTTCTATCTCTATTAGCTGACAGGAAAGGACTTAGAGGGTTTGGAAGATGGCAGTTCTTAAAGATGCAGAAGCCGATATCCCTGAATCACTATGTGAAAAGCTGCCTCACAAATACCCAGATGGAACTGAAAGCAAATAATAAATTTTACTTGTGAAAAGTCATTGAAGTTCACGAGTTTATAATTTAAAATGGTTAGCACTACCCTAGCATAACATTATCCTGCAGGCATCATCCAGGCCACGGTTAGGTGAACTCTTTATGGGAAGGGTAAGAGCATAAAGATTTTAGGTCCTTTGAACATGTGCTCAGGTCTTAGTCATGTATTCACCTCTTTTTAAAAATGACTTCAAAAAGTTAAAACTCATTCACTCATTAAAACTCATTCACTGCTCACTAGTTACATAAAATCTGTGGATGGGGGACAGTTTGCTGACCCCTAATCTAGAGAGTCATATGTAAAATTAGAAAGCAGAAATGTTTGATGGTACATAGATAGAAGTAATAACTGGAGCCCAGGTGACAATGAAAATAATAATGATTTTAAAAAATTTACAGAATTTTTACTATATGACAGACACTGTTCGAGACACTAACTCTATTAGCTCATTGAATCCTCATATAAACCCTATGAGGTTGAGTATTATAATCATTTTACAGAGAGCACAAAGAAAAAATTTGTCAGTTACTAGTTTGGAACCAGGATTAGAACCTGGCAGTCTGATCCAAACCCAAGATCTTAATCACCCTACTATGCTGAATCTCCGTGCTCCATTTTCTAGTTCTTAAGCACAGTCAGTGAGAGCTATCTGGGGGAAGAAATAAAGAGGCTCCTAAATTTCTGCAGCCCTATAACTGTAATGTCAATAAGAAAAGGTCTTATTATACTAGTGTAGCAGGGAAGAGTATAATGCATGTTAGATCTTAGAAATTTTTAACTTTAAGAAGATCTAAAATAAATCTTTTTTCATTTGAAGAGATCAGTTATTTTTTTCTGATGACATCAAAACAAGGTATCACAAAAATGTTTGAGTAAAAGTTTTACCTTGTAGAGCAATGCTGTTGCCTCAAAGGGCAGCAGCATTGGGGGCAGCATGGGACGAAGGAAAGAACACTCAAAGTCCACGTAAGAGAGGCCTAGAGGGGTTCACACCTAAAAAAATGCAACCCCGATCTATGGGTAGTCTAATATTTATTCAGAACCAGGTTCAAAGAAGATGGGCAAGTAGGTGGCAGGATATACATTCGTGGGGATGCGTCATCAGGGATGCATAATCGTGTGGTGCAAACTAGGGTGGAGTGACCAGAGGCTATTGCTTGGGGGGGCTCCACAGTTCCTGCTAATCAAGGCATACCATCTCTAGTCCCTATTCTACTTAACTTTCTGCTAATCTTTACAAGTCAGATATTCTAGCTGATCTTGCTTATCTGGCCATAATGTCTGCCTGCTGTTTTCTGCAGCCACTGGTTTCCCAGTATGTTTCTCATACCAGGAATTTTGCCCTGGTGAGAGGTCCCCTGCCTGACTCTACATTTTAGCTTGACCAGCAAGAACCTTGGACACCAAGACAACAGCCTCAATAATGAGGGCTGGGGATCCTACACAATGCTTTTAGTCTGAGGCTCCTGAAAATCATCTGGAGCCTCTGTAAAAACAGATCTCTGCCTGCCAACTCTGCCCTCCCCTCCCACACATTTGGATTCAGCAAGTCTGGGATAGGGACCAAGAACTTGTATTTCTAACACTGCTGATTTGTGGAATACACTCTGAGTCCCACTTCTGTAGAGCTTTTCTTTTCTACCTCCGTTAAATTAATTCATATTGTTGTGACATAAAAACATACCTCCCCAATATTGAGACTAGAATATATGCATAAGGAGGAAGGTGGAAAAAACATATGAAAATCATTCAGACATAAACTTGCATTGCAACTTTTTGCAATATCCTACCTGGCCTCTAAATAGCGTCCAGTAATCAGCAGTATACCTCTAAGGGCAATAAAAGTATCTCTTCCCCAGCAGCGGAAAAGACCAGAAGAAAAATGAGGTAAGCCTAACAGAAAACACAACAAAGTAATATATTAATCTTAATAATATAAACAAACCTATGAACTCCATTATAATAGACTAGTTGCTCTTAATCTGGGGGACAAAGATGGAATATATGGAGTCAGCAAACTCTGTGAAATTATCTGCAAAATATAAGTCTATCCTTATGTCAACTTTTGTGCAATGAGTCACCATATTATTAGATCCTTGAATCTGTGACCCAAAAGAGATTAAGTACTAGTGCTGGAGAGGAATGCTTATCTGAATTGACTTGAACGTATATGTTAAGCCCAGGTAAACTTTCTTTTAATAAGTTAAAATTAAAATCAGAAATCAAATATTGATATATAGAGAAGTAGTTAACATAATAGTAATGATATATTTGAAAAGAGTCTATCTGCAATTTAAAGGCAAGAAATGAATCAAAATATGATATTACTTTATTTATTTATTTGTTTGTTTGTTTGTTTATAAGATTTACTTTTATTTATGCATGCTAGCCGGGGTACAGGTCAGAGGCGTTGGGGGAGGTGGGCGAGAGGGTTCACCAGAGACAGAGTGGGGAGCAGAACAGGCATATCGACAGAAATACACTGCTGAGGGGATCAGCGGGCGAGTCAGGAAAAGTCTGAGCACCATGCAGGACTCTCCCCAGCTGGGCATCCAACTTGTGTCGCTGCTGCCGACAGCTCCACAGCGCAGTGCTTAATCATTGCGCCACCAGGGAGGCCCAATATGACTACTTTAATGATACGTAAATTTTCATTAAGTTATCGCTTGGCTCAAACCCAATTTCCCATAAGTTCAAATGGGAAACTGCTTAAAAGTGTTATGCTCTGTTAGCCAGAGCCACTTTCTTCAGATGAAAACAAATATTTCATGCGCCAAATAACTTGAATATTCTAGATAACTGAAATATTTACATATGAGATATAACATGGTGATTGGTACATAAAATCTAAAATTTTACTTTTAAAAAGACTGAGTTTTGTTTCTTATGATATATAAAGAAATAAAATTGCTATCTATATTTGTACTAAAAACAATAATCAGTAAAGCAAAGGAATTTACTATTTTACTCAAAAGAAAAGAACTAAGCTAAAATATAAAATGTAAATATAAAACTACCTTCTAAACACATGATACTCTGCCATACTGTTTATTGTCTGGTTTACTGAATGACTGTCTCCAGTAGAAAATAAGATCCACAATAAAAGAAACCTTATATGGGCCTCCCCGGTGGCACAGTGGTTGAGCGCTGCGCTGTGGAGCTGTCGGCAGCAGCGACGCGAGTTCGACGCCCGGCTAGGGAGAATCCCACATGGCGCAGCAGACCTCTCCTGCCTTGCCCGCTGCTCCCCTCAGCAGTGTATTTCTGATCTGCCTGTTCTGCTACCCGCTCTGTCTCTGGTGAACCCTCTCGCCGCCCCACGCCTCTGGCCGGTACCCCAGCTTGTATGTATAAATAAAAAAAATAAATCTTTAAAAAAATAAAAGAAACCTTATCTGCCTTATTTTCTAAAGTATATTTATCATTGCAAACTAGCTGGTACATAATACACCACTATAAAAATTTATTAAATGAAATAAAAGGTAAAATTTTAAAAAAGAAAAAAATGATATGTGAAATAATTTGACTAAGATAAAAGAAATTTTTGGCAGTTCTTATGTCTACTTCATAATTTAAATTTCTACTTATTTGTCTTCATCTTCTTGGAGACTAGAAACTAATTTTCTTCTGTTAAGAAAGGTCACAATTGGGCCTCTGTGGTGGCGCGATGAGTTGGGTGCAGCACTATGAAGCTATCCAGAGCCACTGCAGCAGAGTTCGACACCCGGCCAGGGAGATTCCCATATGGCGCGGCAGACCTCTCCTGCCTCGCCTGCTGCTCCCCTCAGCAGTGTACTTCAGTAGATCTGCCTGTTCTGTTCCCCATTCTGTTTCTGGTGAATCCTCTCATCACCCCACACCTCTGGCCTGCACCCCAGCTTGTATGCATAAATAAATAAATATTTTTTAAAAAAAGGTCACATCTAAAAGTAACATTAAATACTTCTTTCTAAATTGTCTCCAAAATAATGGTACAGAATTTCCTTAAACACTTGTGTGCTACTTATATATGGTTAATAATGATAATTTTGATAATGACGGCAGTTAAAACAGAGCATTTTGTGCTCAACAGATTTCCTGGTATTTAAACCCATTTAACATCTTGTATCAAATGTGAGTATGGATAGAATTAACGAGAAGTTTGAGTTGGTAAGTCCTAAAATAAAGGGAGCTTGTCAAAAAATCAAAGTATAAAATACTTAGCACTAATACATGGAAATGTCTGTATTTACTCTTGATCCTTAAGAGCATATATATAACATCTAAAGGACATAGATCACGTATCTTCTGCTTTGCCAATTATCATGAAAGCTTGTAACTTAATTTTTTTGGCACAACTTTCACCAAGGTAAGGTATATTTGGCCTTAGTATTCATTTAAAAATAACTTCTGGGGGCCTCCCTGGTGACCTAGGTTGGTTAAGTCCAGCACTATCACTGCTACAGCCTGAGTTCGATCCCTGGCCAGGGAACTAACCCACTTATGGCACAGCAGACCTCTCCTGTCTCTCCTGCTGCCACCCTTAGCAGTATATTTCAGTAATCCACCTCTTCTGCTCCCCTCTTATGTCTCTCTGGTGAATCCTTTCACCTCTGGCCTACACCCCAGTTCTTATAAACAATAAGTAAATCAATCTTTTTTTAAAAAGAATATTTATTTAAAAAATAATTTCCAAAAAAACTATCTACAGATCTGCATACAGTCCCTTAATTTATTGGTATAGACTATAGAAAACACTTCCTTAGAATGTTAGAAGCAAATACTTTAAATTTTATTTGTATTTATCAACTTAACCTTTTAATTTCCACTTTTGCATTATATTATACATGATGTATAAATATACCAGATACCATAATTTATACAGGTTATTATTTATGATATCAGTGTATCAATACATCTACTTTGGGAAGGCTTGACAATAGTAGTGTAAAATAAAAAATGCTGAAATCTCTATTTTATGCAAAAGATTCCAAACAGTAGGGTTTACAATGAAATTCTGCATTATCAATTTTTTTCCCCACAATTTGGGTTTATAAGCATCTGCATGGATTCGCAGGGAAAAGATAAGTACCAGAACAAGTGCAAATAGTTGAGTGAAATCTAAAATACAATTATATAATTAAAACATTCAGAGGTTCATTTGATCACTGTAAATGAAAAGTTAATTTCTTTTTTAGTTGTTGGTTCCCATTCTCTTTTGCCTTTTTGTCTGAGTGATGCAAATGTAAGGGTTACAGAGGAAATCACATAGACAAAACTACTACTATCATTGTGCAATTTAATTATTTTTCATTTACCTTGGAGGGTTCTAAATTTCAGTGGTCTCAAATACTAAGTACTTTCTAGAAATAGTTTCAGATTTATTAAAAAGAAAGCAAAAATCTGTCATTTGCCTATTTTGCTTATTTCGATTTGTTTACGTGACTCATATTTTAAATCTGATTGCAGGAAAAGATGCCAATAAATAAAGCTGAAATCATTTTACTACAATTAGACTCATAATAAAAATCTGTTTAACCTTTGTTTTGTTTTTGGAAATTGTAGAGGACCTTTACATGATCTGTTGGCTGCGAAAATTTTTTAAAATTGGGAGCAAAGTATAATATAATGAAATTAGGATAGTGAAAAAAATATAATTAAAAATACAGTATGTGCATCCAACAATAGGCTAATATCCAAGATCTACAAAGAACTCATATAGCCCAACAAGAAAACAAATAACCCAATCAAAAAATGGGCAGAGCTAAATAGTAATTTATCCATAGAAGACATAACAATGGCCAACAGTCACAAGAAAAATGTTCATCATCAATTATAAGGGAAATGCAAAATCAAGACCACAATGGGAGATCACTGTACACCTGTGAGAATGGTCCATATCAAAAGGACGAAAACCAGCAAGCACTGGTGAGGATATGGAGAAAAAGGAACACTTTGTGGGAATGTAGACTGATTCAATCACCATGGAAAACAGTATGGAAGCTTCTCAAAATTTTAAAAATAGATCTACCATTTGATCCGCAATTCCACTTCTAGATAACGCTCCAAAGAATATAAAAACACTAAGATGAAGGGAGATATTCACTCTTATGTTCATTGCAGCAATGGAAACTACTCAGCTATAAAAAAAAATTATGATTTCTTGCCATTTGTGACAATATGGATGAACTGGAGGGGATTTCCTCAATAAGTCAAGAGGAGAAAGAGAAATACTGGATGACTTCACTTACAAGTGGTATGTAAAGAAATGGAGCAGATGAACAGACAAAACCAAACCAAAACAAACACTTGGAATTACACAGCAGAACTGAGGTTACCCAAGGGGGAAAGGGAGATGGCAAGAAAGGGGGAAGGGGACTTAACGGATGGCAGTGGAGAATTATTGGTGCTTGGGTGTGGGTGTGGTGTGATAACGTACATTTGAAGAGATGTGAATGCCCTAAAACATCTACAATGTTGAAAACCAACATTACCTCAATTAAAAAAAAAACAAACAAACCTAAAATGAGAAGAGTTGGGAAAAAACAGAAACATGCAGATGAAAAGGATTAACCAGTCACAATAGAGAAGCATGTAAGTAAATGCCTGATGCACAGAGACAATTAACCAGTAAGGAAGGTTATTATTTTTACATTTGAATAGCCATGACATTTTAGAAGCAGTGACATAAAATCCTGGATCACATCACTGTTCCTGTTTTTAAATAATCATTCCCCCCCAACTTTTCCTCTTTGAATAAATCTGACATACCACATCTTAACCTTGTACATAACTTCTTACCTGCAGCTATAGACACACAACATTGCTCCTTTTTTTCAGTGACCTCATTTAGCCTATATGGTACATCCATAAGTGAAGGTGAAAGAAGTGGCAGAGAAGGGAATTTTCCTGCTCCACACATTTGGACTGAACCCAATGCAAGGTGTTTCACAAAAGTAGAACCATTCTGAACAAAGCTGCAATGAAAGCAGTAGAGCTTAAAGTATTATTTATAGAAATACAAAGTATTTTAGTATTTCTTTCAAAGAATTTTATTTATTGTGGTAAAAACATTTAAGATCTACCCTCCTATCAGATTTTAAGTATGTAACATTTGTTATTTTGTTATAGTACATATGTTATTAATGCATTATTATATAGAATACTGCTATAGGCATAATGGTGCACAGCAGATTTCTAGAATTTATTTTGTATAACTGATATTTTATACCCACTGATTAAAATTTTTTTAGCAGTGTTGTTTTTTCCTTCATATCATCTCTCTACACAAATGTCTAGCAATGGTAATAGCTGAAAAACATTTCAATTTATTAAAATTTCAGAACTGCTTTCATTTCACCCAATGCTCTAACTTATTTTAATTCATGGCCTGATTTTGTCTTTCTGAAATTATTCTCAAATCAATTTGGTCGCTCTTCACTGGTACATTTTGATCTGTGGTTTCATTTAGGAAGATTTTTCTTTTTTTTAAAGGAAAATTTTTCTTTAATGTTATATTTCATTTATAATAGCAGAATTTTTTCTGAATGAAAATTAGAAAAATAACTGTATGTGTATATGAATATATATCCTAAAAAGTGTATCCAATATACGATGATTAAATTTTCTCATCCACATGTATTTTTAGGTCAATAGACCAGATTTTAATATCTAAGCTTTCTTTTGGTATGCCTTAGAATAAAGGATGCTAATAAATTTACTATTCACTTACAAACCTTTTCTCTTTATGATCTATGAGAATTCATGTTTTTTCTTTTGATAGGGTATAAGCTGACTCTACATGGTTTCTGCACAAACATGCCTATTCACTCAAGCTTTGTTGGATATACCTTGACATCTGCTTCCATGCTATATCCAGAAGAGTAGTGTATGCACCAATTAATATAGCATCGAAGTAACATGGGATAAGGTAACGTGGGATCTGCTTCAGGTAGAAGAACATAGCCTGCAACCATTTACCAACCTGTTACGAAAATAATTACAAAAGTTAATTTGGTGTGTTTACAGGCTAAGTGTATTTTAAGAGGCAAACCCAAACATGCAACTCTACTATCTAGGACTTTATCAACCAGATTAGAACCGAAAGATGATGAAGGGAGAAAAATGTTTTAGTCTAGAAAACAGTGTAAATACTATATAGTATTTAACTATGTATTAAATACTATGTTACATAGAAACATAGTTCTTTTTGTGCCTGGTTTTTTGTTTTGACTAGAATATAGCTTTACTTACTTCACCAACAGTTCCTGATCGTGCAGTAAGCCGGCTACTGACATAGTCAATCATCCAATCCCCAGATCTCAAATTATCACAAAAGGGATGCCCCAAGTCATTCTTTGGTCTTATTTCTGCCAATACAGACATCAATCCTGGAAATTGAGAGAAATATTTCAGATTATTGGCAGAAGCAATTTGGCCCAGTAGGCTGAGCAGCTGTGCATTTCTAATGATAAAAGGTATATACAAAGTTTGCACAGTCCACAGCAGCACTTCCCCTGGTTGGAAGTAAATATGGTGCTGGCTTGAGCCAAGTTATAAAGACAGGAAGAGAATTATTGTGACAGAAGTTATGCAGAGCTTTCTGAGACTGTCATCTTCTGGGACTGGTCTTACTCTTTTGGATTTTAATGTTACGATAATCAATGAAAAATGGCATGGTTTCCCTGCCCTAAATCACCTGGTGGAAGGAAATTGATGTGTCTATTCCTGTTGAAAAGTGGTGGAAACATTAAAATTAAGGCAAGAGTGCCACAGAATGATAGAAGTGGTTTCAGAGAAGGCAAGAACACCTATGATGATAATAACAGTAAAGGCTTTGGAAAGAATCTGAAATATAACAGTAGGTACTTGGAATAAAAAAAAAGTATCAGAGTGAGGTATGTAGGCATATCCTCAAGTAAGACTCAAATAGAAGCATTAGAATTCCTATATATACATAGCAGAGTGTGCTAATTTTCACCTTTATTTAGTTAAACTTCAGTTTACTATATATATAGTATGTTTTGAGAAACTAAAAAATATGTATAAATCAACTTAATATATAGCTCGATCCCTTAAGGGATTTACAATCTTCTTTGGTAAACAGGGCTTTTAAAACACTTACAAGGTCATAGAAATCAAGACACTATAAAATAATGCTCCCCATGCTCTAGCATTTTCTCCCAAGGGAGGGCAAATATTACTCAATAAACACTAGTTCTGCTGCTGAGTAGGGAAATGACCTGATAGAGCACTGTTTAGAAAAGGAATTTGATGATAACTAATTGGGATGGAATGATTTGTGGAAGAGAGAACAAGAGGCTAGAAATTGGCTCTTTGATTTTGTAGATAGGACTTAGTCCTAGTATTGGGTGATAAATGTGGAGATAAAAAAGATACGGTATACCAAGGAGAATATAGAAAAAAATCCACAAGTCAAAATTTTTTATTAAATATTGAAGATAAAAGGAAAATAAAAAAATGGATTTCAACTTGACTGAGTATGTATTACAATATGAAGAGGGAAGGAGAATTTTGTTTAGGTGAGAGAAATGTCAAAGAAGTGGTTAAGTCTGATTTAATCTGAGGATACTATTATTAAGGCCCTCCTGGAAAAAACTTGTGGGCTGCTGGAAATATCAATTTGTCAGAAGGAAAAGTGGTTAGTATAACATAAGGTAAGGGCAATTCCATGAGAGGATAGAGAGAATTAATAAGGAACTACACTTTAAGAAAGATAAAGGACAAAAAGAAGTTCACAAATGATGTCTTTTCAGTCAAGTGGTAGTTCAACAACTCTGAATGAAAATGGAACACATTTTGCTGAAGACTGGTAACATACATTTCCTTATTACTCATGGCACAAACCACTTCATGTAGAAAATGAGGATGTTTTAGAAAAAAATAGAATGCCATAGTATAAAAACGTTTGAAAAAACTTACTGAGAACTTCTTATGCGCTTGGTTTTGTAAGGGTCAGAAAGGTTAAAAAGATGCCCCCCAAAAGGCAAACACTTTTCTCACTCAAGGTACTTAGTAGAGCTAAAAACTATCGAGTACTTACTATTAACTAAGCATTGTCTTTAGGTTGTCCTAACTCATTTACCCTCATGGTTGATACTGTTATTCTTTATTTTACACATGAGAAAACTGAGCCATTGAGAGGATCAGTTTAGTTTATCTCAGTTTAGTTCGTCAATGTAACCCAGGGAGTCTGGTTCCAGTCATTTTTTAACCATAAAAAAGATTCATTAAAAAAATACTATTCTAATTAAGTTAGGTAATAAATTTCAAAGGACCAGTATAAGGTGTAGTAGGTAAATGTAATGGGTATCTGGAAAACAATGAAATTACTCTGAAAAATAAGAGTTAAGAAGACTTTGTGATGATGTAAGAATTGAATTAGCCCTTAAAGAAATAAGGTAGAGCTGAAAAGGAGGCATAATATGTGGGAAATTATATGAAAACCAGGAATACAAGTGTGATAAGCAAAATTTCTTAGATAAAAGTATAGGAAAATATTGCCAACCATATGGATTAAACTGACAGTTAAATATTAAGTTCCTGTGTCTCATAACTTTACATAATATTTTTCTACAAGTTCTCTTTGTAGGATAAAACAAATGATGAAAAAAATTTCTAAGAAGATGAATAAATTATGCTTACGATTAAATCCCATTTTAGGAACAAATGACTTATCTCATTTAATCCTTAAAAATTTCCATTATAAAACATATTATAAAACATATTAACATTATAAACATATTATAAAACAAATTTCTCATTTTATGAAATTATGAAAATGTTATTCACATTTTATAGAGGCAGAAATTGGGGCACAGAGAGGTTACATTATTTACCAGAGATAAATCAATAAGCCCCTTCCCTGCTGCTCCGCTCTCCAGGACCCTGGCCACTTCCCCAACAGAAAAGTGTGGATTGCAGGAAACTCCAGGCCAGGATTCTTTCCCCACCTATCCCGAGCCTCTGCCTGTTGGTAATGTCTGCATTCCTTCCCTGAGCCCAATGTTATCCTAAGCCCATATCCCTTCCTTTTCCAAAGAAAGAATTCCAAAGGATAGAGCCCTAATTTGAACCTAAGAAGTTAAACTCTGAGCCCATACTCTTATTTCTATAAAGAAGATACCACAAGACCCTAAAAAAAAAAAAATCCCCAATAAGCTTAACTATCCTTATACTTGCCTACCTTGAAGACCTGCATATTTAAGAGATGACCAGTTTGGTATGTCATAGCACCCTCCACCATCTTCTTGTTCTTCTGATTGACATCGATATAGTACCTGATTTAGCTCAGCCAAAGTTAACTTAGAGGCAATACTAAGAAATGGAAAACAAAGAGAATTGGTAAACAAAGTATCATTTGCTATAACAATAAGGTGTAAAATATGAATCATAACCACAAATGTCTCAGCAATGTATGCTACATGAAAACCAGGAACACCCAAGAATGCCCAAAGGTTTCTTTCTTATAGCTAATAAGAATCCAAAATTGAATTCACACTCGGTAGTCTGGTTCCATGCTCTGTGTATTAATCCTTACAAAACTTAAAAAGAAGTAGGAAAATAGCCTAAGCCCCATTTTCAATTTTCTGAGATAAAGATTTTAAATAATTAATCTAGGGTCACAATGTCAATATTGAAACTGGAGTTAAACACAGCTCGAAATTTCAAAACCCATACTCTTCAATATAGTATAATTAGTAATGGAATTATATAGAAGTATAATTAGTAATGGAATAAATGAAGATTTATGCAAAGTTGAATGTACAAAGATATATATAAGAAGAAATAATTTCAGGTAATCTAGATGTTAAAAAAATGGAGACTGACTAAATAAATTATGGGATAGCATATAACAGAATATATTTTAACATTTAAAATTGTATGGACAAAAATGTATGAAACTCAGTTTCAAGTAGTTCAGAAAAACTGTGTATGTATATAGTGACATTAATATGTGTGTATGTGTATACATGTATATATCTATATACAGGAAATGTGTTTAAGTGGGACAGAGTATGAAAATGTACATACAAATAATTTAAAACAAGAGGGCAAAAAGTTGGGCCTCCCTGGTGGCGCAGCGGTTAAGCGCTGTGCTGTGGAGCTGCCAGCAGCGTGTGATGCGAGTTTGACGACCAGCCGGGGAGAATCCCACATGGTGCAGCAGACCTCTCCTGCCTCACCTGCTGCTCCCCTCAGCAGTGTATTTCTGATCTGCCTGTTCTGCTTCCCACTCTGTCTCTGGTGAACCCTCTCGCCGCCCCACACCTCTGGCCTATACCCCAGCTTGTATGTATAAATAAATAAATCTTTAAAAAAAAAAAAGAGGGCAAAAAGTTTACAATGGTTGCTGCATATAATGCTGGTCCCAGGGAAATCCTTTTAATAGCAAGGATAGAGTACGCTTTAAACAGCTTACATCAGGTTAGGGTAACTTAACAGTTATGAAAGTGTCAAATCTAACTCATACTTACGAAGCAAAAGGAATTTTTAATATTGGATCTGTGTTGTCAACAACAAGGCTCCCAGATTTAAAATGAGGACTGAACTGTGTCAGATGGTTTCGAAGAATTCCAACAGCGACCTGTGCATGTGGATCAAGACTAACTCTGAAAGTGTTAATTAAAAAATAGTTAATTTTTAGGAGTAATTTATTCAAAATGAGCAGGATATGTGAACTGTTTTAAATATAAGTAAAATGAATAGTATGAACGCTAATTACATACCTGAAGATAATAACACTTCCTGGAGACAAGTTTTCAAATTCTATTTCTTGAATATATTCATTCAATCCTTTCGTGGCAACTCCAGCTTGTTTAACAACTTTACTGTCATTAAGCTTGAAAAAAATTTCATAAAATCATTGACCAAAATAATTCTTATGACCTTAAAAATTTTAAACACAGCAGTAAGATGAGAGTCTATAAATACCTGAATATGTTCTCTAATTTCAACTGTGATATTTGGCATTCCGTTGATTGACTTCTCATCCTTCCTATAAGGTTTTACATCTCTCTCTATAGTTCTAGCTTCAAGAACTACTTCTTCAATTTTGCCTAGGAGTACAGAAAATTTTATACAAAATGTTATATTAAACCATGTGAAATCAGGAATTACTAAAGGTCCTCTAAATCATTTAAGTTAAATATGACATGTTTGTTAATAAAAGAACACAAAACTGGTTGATCAAGGAGGAAGATAGCATCAGAGGAGGTTCACTGTTTCACTCCCAGACATAAAACACAAATAAAATAGTCCAGGCCGGCACTAAGAGGATCCAGTGACTTGGGCAAAATTAGAGCACCTCCAAGCCACTGGAGACCAACAATGACCACAAACAACAGAACAGACATTGAAGAAATTCAACTCTAAACAATAAAGGTAGTTGGCAGGCAAGATGCACTGGCGCACACACTGGTTCATACCCTAGTCTCATGATAAGCAGACCTGGGAAGGGCAGAGCTGCTCAGTAGGGACCTAACCATGGGGAGGGACCTGCAAAAGTGCTGGGGTGAGCCTGGACAGGACCTCATGTGAAGACAAAGTGTAGAAAAGTACTACTTCCTCCCTATAACTCTCCTATAGAGAAACTGCACTTGGAAAATTCTGAAAACACAGCTGTGAATTTACACACTGATTCCAGGCATGTAAAAGTGTATGTATATTTGCAACAGTTCTACAAGATTACTGAATATATTCTGTAATTAGTTAAAAAAAAACCCTCATGAATATTTAAACCTTAAAACTATTCAGGTTGTTAATTTTTTAAAAATTGGAGTTAAACAACAAATATAGAATATGATGATTTTTGTGGGAGTCATTCACTCAGTGAAGCAACAGGCTTGGAGGCAGTTGCTGTATGCTCAGGTGCATGTTTTAACATATATAATAACAAATAAGACAATAAAATATACCTATTTAGAAAAAAACAAGCAATAAATAGGACATACCTTTGGGAGATATTTTATAATTAAATGTCAAAGGAATGATTTAAACTATAATTGCTATATATTCAGAGGAGAAAGAGGTCCGAGTACTTAGACAAGCAGATGAAATCGTTTTGAAAGAAACAGAGAATCCACATATAGGTGCAAGTACGAATACTTGAGAAGCAGTAAAAATATCTACTTGGGTGAAACAGTGGAGTGATATAGGGATAGATGAGGATGGATTACAAAGAGTCTTAAATATTAAACTATTTTGAATTTTGGTTTATATGTGTTTGTATATGCATAAACGCATACACAAATCCACAAATATAAATATATTGTTCTTGTAAAGAAGGAAATTCTTAGGAGAGGGGATATATTAAGATTGAGAAAGGGGATGTATTAAGATAAAACAAAATTATTTCACAAGTCAAAATTATTTCACATTTGAGAATATTTCTATTGAGATCTGTTCCATGCAGTAAAAAATTAGTTACCAAAAAAATTATAATTCTTTTTTTCAACTTCATTTATACTTGCACTGTTACAATATACATGATATACAACAACAATTTACTATGACAGTATAATTTACTTATTTTTAAAGATTTATTTATTTATGCATACAAGCTGGGGTATAGGCCAGAGGCATGGGGCGGTGAGAGGGTTCACCAGAGACAAAGTGGGGAGCAGAACAGGCAGATTGTCGGAAATACACTGCTGAGGGGAGCAGCAGGCGAGGCAGGAGAGGTCTGCTGCGCCATGTGGGAAACTCCCTGGCCTGGCTTTGAACTTGCATTGCCGTTGCCAACAGCTCCACAGCGCGGTGCTTAACGGCTGTGCCACCAGGGAGGCCTGACAGTATAATTTAATAAACAATATAGAATAATCTTAGTAATCTTTAGATTGCATTACCAGGGATGCACATTTGAGGCACTTCCTTGGGGTAAAATGAAGTCTTGGGATTCCTGAAGGCAGTTCTAGCCACAGCCACCACAGACTGATGGATACTAGGGGAGTGTCTCGTCACTGCCACGATATCTTCATCAACCTGATCCACATACACCTGAGAAACAGAAAGAAAACAGCGTTCAAACTGGAAAGACTTATTCTGAAATTGAATCTTAAAAAAGAAATTTAGAAATTTTGGTTTCTTGCCTGAATAAAACCCTTGGCCCCAAGCTCTTGATGAAGTTTATTGATAGCACACCTGGCTGCAATGATTCCACTCTGGAAGTTAACTTCACCTGTATTTGATGGTGAGGCTCCAGGATTCCACTTAGTATAAAACCGTTCTTCAGAAACCACTGAAATCTGAACAAAGTCAAAACTTAGTCACGTATACTTTTTTTTAGAAGAGTAAACAAGAGCTGGGGTGTAGGCCAGAGGTGTGTGTGTGTGGGGGGGGTGTCAAGAGGATTCACCAGAGACAAAGCAGAGACCAGAACAGGCAGGTCGACTGAAATCCACTGCTCAGGGGAGCAGCAGACAAGACAGGAGAGGTCTGCTGTGCTATATGGGAAGCTCCTTGGCAAGGGATTGAACTCGTGCTGCCGTGGCTGCAGATAACTTCATAGTGGAGACTTAACCCCTTGTACCACCAAGGAGGCCCAGTCACATACACATTTTAATTACAAGAAGACCTTCTAGTAAAAATGTTCAAAGTTGGCCATGTGGATTTAAAAAACAAAAACACAAACAAACCTGATGAGGCACTAATTCATCATAGCCTTTAGTACTTCCACTAGCACAACACGCCATAGAGACAACAGTGGCACTTGGGAGTGCATCATATGCCGATCTATGCTAGGAAACAACAAAAAGAAAAGGTTATTTTCTTTCAAATGCAAAGTGCATAAGGAAGGCAGAGGATAATTATATAAATATATCCTACAGGCTACATTAATTTGCTTTAAAACAAATAACAAAACATTCTAAATACTATGTGCTACAATAACTTAGAAATCAAAGGCACTACTTTGAAGTATATAGGTATTATTTCACAGATACCAAATAAGTAGAGACAGATTAGATGCTTACCTCAATAGGACACTCATTATCATGGGTAATATCCATAAACAGGGCGTGTGCAATAGCTGGAATCAGAGGCCTCAGACAGGGCTGAACAAAAGATCCAACAGGTTCTCCACCATAGCGGTAAACTAATCTGCCTTCTTCATGACTATTATATGCACTCATTGCCTCTACAAAACATTACAGGATATTTTAACAATCTTTATTATTAATGTCCAAGAAGAGGTGAAATTTCTCGTCATGAATGACTTTCCAAAAAAGACCACAGAAATATAAATATTAAAAACTTTGAAATATTTATACAAATATCACTTAGTTTAAGTGACAAGAAGTTTTCTCTGTAAGTTAACCAGAGAAATGGCTCAGAAGGGTAAAAGGGAACATAGTTTGTTAACTAAGATGTTGACTATATAAAACCTATGGGAAAAAAAAATCTAAAGATTATATCACATATCCAGGTAAGAGATGAAAAAAATGATATTATTTTCAGCCAAAAAATTGTTTTGTTTGGGAGTTATCAATTCATCTCATTGGAATCTCAATTTAAAATGAGATTTTTTTTATCCACCCTAGAATGGAAAGTTTAACTATTGACAGATTATTTGTTATATGAGAAAATTTTGTATGGAATACTTCATAGACTATAACTATGTTTAAAATGATTAAATACTGTATACAAAGCTGTTATACTCCTTTTATTCTAATTAAACAAAGGCTAAAGTTTAGATGGGAAAAATCATTTCAACAAGCCTACCTCTTATTAAGGAACTAATGCCCAGTCTAGTAACAAAGATATTGTCCAAGTCTTCACTTCCTGTGAACAGTTCAGCTACTACATATAAATTGGGTTGCAATTTCCTAGCAGCATCTAACATGTACTGCAAAAAGCACAGTCACAAATGTAACAAAAAGAGAAAAGCAAGATGGGGGGAAGGAGAGGAGGCAAGACTAGGCATGGATTTGACATAGGAAAACATGTAGCAAGGTAAATTGGAAGTTCAAGAAGAAATTCCACATAAGTTGCACATGTGTAAGAAAATTGTCCATATGTAAGAAAACATAAAACAAACCAATATACACAGAAAACAAGAGAATGCATAGAGAAGAGCACATTAGGAAAGCAAAATTAGATTTTGCAAAGATAGACATACAGATAAAGGAAAAAGAGGGGAAAAGAAGAAAAATGTTAATGTTACATTAAAAAATATAAAACATAACATTCCTATTCCAGGCTTTCTCATTATTTTATGTGTTTGTTCTTAATCACTGTAATCAGACTACTAATTTCCAGGCAGTTGATAGGCCATTCTTGATAAATGCCCTTCCTGTGAATCATTTAGCTACAGCAAAGATTATGATTGACTAGACTGAAGCCAGGTTTTCCACGAAAACATTTTTAACTTAATACTTGCACAAAAGCTAGAAAAATACTTCAAATTCTATCAATAAAAAGTGGAATCAGATGACCTTATAACAAACAAAGTTAAGCAATTTAACTTTTATTTAAGTTTTAATATTCTGCTTGCTATAATGTAATATCTTGTAAGTATATATATATATATTTGCTGTTGCTAAAGTCACAACTAAAACAAAAAAACCTCTGCCATTTTTTGGAGCTAAAAATGTTCTGCCATCTTGATTAATGTTCACTAAATTCCTCCAAATCGGATCAATTTTTTAACATAGGACTTGAAATATATATAATACTGCTTTAAATTACAAGAATAAATATTTTCAAATAAGTGAAAATTCCAAAGAATACTAAGTTGTCACTAGGAAGTTATAAACAGAATGAAAATTGTACTTACAAAGCTGTATTAGGTAGAAGATAATGTTAAAAACGCTGGTTGCTTCAAAGTTATTGTCAAAAACCCAAAGAGGGACAGAAAACCTTAGTATTTACAATTGCATTTTAATAAATCAATAAAAGTTGAATCAGTGAGGCTAAAAATAGCTCCAATATATTATAATGTTAGTGTTTAAATAATCACTCTCCTGTGTAAATAAGTTACTCAACCTCAGGGTGGCTACTAACATACTGACAGCAATCTAAAAGTTTTAAGAGTAAGACTTTACTATCTACATATTATTAAAATGTTTATAATATTAATTCTTTAAATATTAAACTATTAGCAACAGTTTAATATGTTAATATAATTTATTTCAGGGACAGTATGATCTCCTCCCCTACATTAAAATATTAACTTTTTAAACATTTCAGAACCCAGTATTTCATAACCACTGCACTGAAAGTTTATGTCAGAATTGTGCAAATTATGTAAATTTAAGTGCTATCACAAATCAGTGCTGTTATTCAACTGGCAAAAGGAAACATATATCTGCATACCCTATTTAAAGAAAGCTAGGGAAAAATACTGAATTTCTTAATAGAGGTGAATTGTCTTTCTGTACCTCGGCTACATGCAGAGGTGTGGAGTGGCAGTTGTCCAGGCGCACTCCCTGAAAATAAGTCGCAGTTATTTCAGTGTATTTTTTCATGTGTGCCCAGAGATAAGGACAGTCCTCTGGTTTATTCCCATAACGTAATTTAACACTGTCTCCCCAGCAAATAAGTTCTCTCCTTAGATAAACTTCTGAACCTGTTAAGAAAAGAGCTTGCTTTCAGTGGTCAAGAAATAAAATGAGAACAATTACTTCAATGAAACATTACTTTTTATTTTTTATTTATTTATTTTTTAATTTAATTTATATCCTTTACATCATTGTGTATCCCCAGTAGGTTTCCCATCACCAATTCACCCGTGAACCATGATGGTTCCTTGTGCTCTTTCTCCTCTATTTTGGTCTCTCTTCCTCCCCCTCCCCTGTAGAATGTCTCTTATTTGTGACTGCCTGCTAGTTTTTGCTTTTGTTACCTTTTTTTGTGTGCTATTTTCTCTTTCTGATTTCTGTTTGGCTCTCTTATAGTCTTCCTATAAGTGATACCATTTGATATTTTTCTTTTTCCTTCTGGCTTATTTCACTGAGCATGATTCCTTCTAGCTCCAACCAGAAACATTACTTTTTAAAACCACATTGACCATTTCTACTACAAATCATATAGTGGTTAAAATTATGGAATGGGTATTTTTTTAAAAAATCAATATTTATTTGTAACTCATCTTTTTTACTAATAATTAAGCTTATAGGATCTTCTAAAAATGTGTGCTTACATCAAAAATTCAAATTGCTTCTTAAAGGAAAACATTAACATTAATACACTGCAGGTCTCTTAAAGTTATAGTTGTACTAAAACATTCAAAAACCACATCCCCAGCTGTCTACCAATTTTAGCAATAGATTAAATTCATGGCATGGAGCACAATGACTTTCTAATTTAGAACGCTGAGAAATGAGAAAGGCAGATATACTTAATCTTTTAAAAAATGAGAGTTTTGAATTAAACATGACATTACAACAGATGTCCAGTACTGAAGTGCTGAAAATGGGTCCTTTGCTAAATCCTTCCTGACAGTGAAGTATTGGTAGAAAAACAAGATGCTGGAAGTAAGGGAAGGGGAACCTAAAAATAATTTCTAATTTAACTGACATTCAAGTATCTTAATACCCCTCTAGCCAATGAGTGAAAATATCTCATGACAATATAACTGTAATTGTAGTGGTTTCAAATATCTTTTTAAAATATGCAACAGAATAAAATTTTGCACAAATGAAATCTTATGCAAAACCACCAAAAAAAGGAGATATTTAAAAGCTATTCTTTTTGAAGACATAAGAGAGAGGAAAAGAATGGAAGGGAAAGGAGAAGATGAATCCCATTCTTTTTCCCAACCTCTTCTCTCACAAGTTGTATGCAACTCTGTGATGAAATGGTATAAAAACAAAAAGCTTAGTTGGTAGAAAAAATTAACAGTTTATATTTTGAACTTGCTATCAAGTTTTCTTTTCCTATCCATAGAAAAGTTAACTAGAATGATGTACCTGGTTCAGCGAAGTTTCGAAGAGGATCATCTCCCATTACCCATCCATTATGTGCCATCAGAAAACAAGCTTTATTTGGGAGATGGATCAAAGATTCTTCTGCAGATAGAGTCATTTCTTCAAACGGGAAAGTAAAATATCTATGAAGATACCATTAAATATTAAATAAATGTAGACTAACTCCTTGAGGAGAATTTGAATTAACAGTGTTAAAATGAAATTTACTACATAATGAAAAGATTATATAAAATTAGTTTAACTTCAGTACTAGTAAATGAACTTTAATGTAGGTAAAAAATCCTTAGTAGACTTTTTGAGTAAATCTAGTAGATTCTGAGAGTTAGCTTAGAGCATATCCAGTTAACTGGATATTTTAAATAATAACTACAAAAATCTTTAGAAGTTATTAATTACTAGCATCTTTACAAAGGCTTTCATATACTCAATTATCTAATCTATACTGTACTTATAAATGGAGGATCTAAGTATAAAAACTTGCTCAATTTGACTAACACTGCATTTATTAATAAGTTTGCAGAAATATTAATGCAAATAATCATACATTTGTTCATACTAACAGCAATTTGTCAAACTAAAGACTTGCCTAACAAAATTAATATTAGTTAACAAATGAAAACTTCTATTTCAATTTAATAAATACACTGAAGTTAACATTAAAAAGGAACATTTATGTTAATTTGAAAAGTTAAATACAATTTCCAATTTTTAACCATTCAGGAGAAGAAAACAAAGATGGAATACCTGGTAACTAAAGGATATTTTCTAGTGACAGGTCCTAGTTTAGGACCATGGCCAGCCAGTCGTTCATAAAACACATTTCCCAAAAGGCAATTCACTGCCTACAAAACATTAAATTATGTTATAATAACAACAAAAAAACTAGTACTAAGACTCAAAGGTAAACAACAGTTCAAAAATAGGTAAAACCTGTTCCTGATGATAGTTCATGATTTGACACTTCTCTGAATTCAATTCCTCAATTCTCTTACGGAACCAATTACAGCACTCATCAACTGCGGCTGTCCCATTGCTAGAGCAGATAGAGTAATAAGAACTTATTACTTAATGGCTTAACAAATTCTATATCTAAGAATTTTCTAACGAAAGTCACCAAGACTTTAATACATTTATTAGGACTTCAATTATGGCTAAGGAATTTCCCCAATTATAGAAGTTTTTACACATAAGTATGGGAACTTGTATAGAATATTACAAAGGAAAAGGGAGAAAATGTCACTTGTTTGAAATAGTAGAATTATGGTGAATCATCTTACTTCATTTTCTGCTCAGGCTTTTAATAAACAGTATGAAAACATGAATAGCCAGAAAGGTTTATAAGTAATATTATTCATTTCACAGGAAATATATAAAACATACTCATGTGGTATGAAAGTTGCTAGTGCAATGTTCATATCTACAGTACAGCCAAATCGTCTATAGTCAGGATCTTGAATAATCTTAAGGTGTTGCTCTGGATCAAGTTTGGTTGTTATTTTCCTATTTCCTAAAAAAAAGAAAAGATGATATCTTAATGCAAATCTCCACAAGAAGATTACAAGTGATACTGGCTCCTAAATTTTAGTATTTAATTTTTCACAGAAAATAAAACAATTATTTCACAAGCATCTTTCCTCACATCACCTAAAACACACACACACACACACACACACACACACAAGGGGTAGAGGAAGCAAGAGACTGACTAGAGAAAATAATATTACAGTAGAAAGGCCATTAATGATAAGCCCTCAGCTAACATCATTCTCGGTGAAAATCTGAAAGTTTTTCCACTAACATATGGTATAAGAAAAGGACGTCCACTTTTACTACTACTATTTAACAGAGTATTGAAGTGCTAGTTAGAGCAATTAGGAAGAGAAAGATATAAAGAGAATCCAAATTGGGAAAGAAGAAGTGAAACTATCATTATTTGCAGATTATATGATAATATACATAGAATAGCCTAACGATTTCACTAAAAAATTAATTGAAAGAAAAAACCAATATAAAGTGGTAGGTAAATAAATTTACAATTATCAATTGTGTTCTTATTTGAAAACAATGAGCTAGAAAAGAAAGAAATCAAGAAAACAATACCATTAAAAAGATTCAAATACTGAAGATTAGACTTAACACTGAAGCTAAAGGACTGATACAATGAAAACTACAAGACATTGCTAAAAGAAAAAGAAAAAGACACAAAGAAATGGAGATACTTTTTGCTTATGGATTGGAAGAATGGTCACCTTACCCAAAGCAATATACAAAGTCAAAGTATGGGTGCTACCACCAGCTACATCACTACTACCCATTGCACAGATTCTATGCAATCCCTATGGAGGTTTCGATGGTATTTTCTAAAGAAAGAGAACAAAAATTACTGAAATTCACATGTTCTGTGAATTTGGAACCATAAAATAACACAAATAGTCAAAGCAATCCTGACAAAAAAGGAAGAATGGTGGTATCCATAATCCAAACTACACTACAAATCTATGATAATCAAAGCAGTATGGTACTTCAACAAAATGAGACACACAGTCCAATGGAATAGAATTGAGAGTCCAGAAATAAACCCACACTTATACTGACAATAAATCTATGACAAAGGAACCAAGAGTATACACTGAAGGAAGGAAAGTGTTTTCAATAAATGGTATTGGCAAAACTGGACAGCCACATGCACATGAATGAATTAGACCACTATCTCACATCATATACAAAAATTAATTCAAAATGGCTAAAACACTTGGATGTAAGACCTAGGCATAGGCAAAGAACACCATCACATATGCTTCAGTGATGTACTTGTGGATTTGTTTCCAACAGCAAGAGAAACAAGACAGCATGTAAACACCTGGGGCTACATCAAACTAAAAAGCTTCTGCCCAATGAGTCTATCACTAAAACAAAGAGACACCCTACTGAATGGGGGGAAAATATTTGTACATCATGCATATATGATATCTAAGATCAACAATGAACTCATACAACTAAACAACAAATAACCCAGTAAAAAATGAGCAGAAGAGCGAAACAGACACATTTCCAAGGAAGACATTGAGGTGGCCAACAGGCACATGAAGGTCAATAGGCACATGAAAAAAAAATTTTTTTAAAGATTTATTTATTTTTGCATACAAGCTGGGGTGCAGGCCAGAGGTGTGGGGCGGTGAGAGGGCTCACCAGAGACAGAGTGGGGAGCAGAACAGCCAGTGCAACCCAAATACACTACTGAGGGGAGCAGCGGGCGAGGCAGGTGTGCCATGTGGGAATCTCCCCTGCTGGGCACCGAACTCGGGCCACCGACAACTCCATAGCGCTGCGTATAACCCATTGCACCACCAGGGTGGGGCCACATGAAAAAAATTTGCATCATCACTTATTGTCATAGAAATACAAATCAAAACCACAATAAGATACCAATTCACAGCTGAGAGAATGGTCCCCATCAAAAAGACCAGAAACAACAGTGTTACAAGGATGTGAAGAAAGAGGAACCCTCCTACACTGTTGGTAGGAATGTAGTCTGTTCCAGCCCCTCTGAAAAACAGAACTGAGATTTTTCAAATTATTAAAGTAGATGTGTCACATAAATTCCACTCTTAGGTATTTATTTGAAGAATGCAAAAATGCTAATTTGAAGGGATATATGCACTCCATGTTCATTTTGGCATCACTACGATAACCAAGTTATGGAAACAATCTAAGTGCCCAGAGGGGTGGATTAAAAAACTATTGGATACACAATGGGATACTACTCAGCTATAAAGAAAAAAAAAAGATGACCTCTTGTCATTTGTAACAACATGGATAAAACTAGAGCGGATTATGCTAAGCAAAGTATGGTAAAGGGAGAAAGACAAATACTGGATCATATCACTTACATGTAGAATATAAAGAAATAAAATAAAGGACCAGGGAAAACCAAACCAATTAACAATAAACCCTAGAAATCTGACTGCAGAAGTGAGCGTACCAAGGGGGAAAGAGAAAGAGGAGAGTCAACTTGGGAAGGAGCACAGTGGACTATAGTGGTAGGACCATATGTGTCTCGATGGCGGGTGCAGTGTGGTGACATACACCTGAAGGGTGTGATCCTGTAACACTAAATCATAGATAGTGCTGTAGACTAAAGTTTCCTCAATAAAAAATATTTAAAAAAGAGAAATCACCAATAAGTCAATATGAATAAGATAACCCCATAGATAAGTGGGGAAAGAACATTAACAGGCAACTAATAGAATATAAATGGCTAATAAAAGACATTTTATTAATAAGAAATATAAATTAAAACAAGGAATGTTTGATTGACAAAGATTTATAAATGAATGGTATCTATTATTGATAAGGGTAGTTAGTGATGATGTAAATTGGCACAACTTGTGTTGAAAAAGCAACAGAATAGTTTATGGAAACCATAAAATGTCCCCTAGATGTATCTATTATAGCTCTCAGATTCCAGGATCAGATTCATTTTTTTTTCTCTGAAATTTTACTGATTTTCCACCCACGTATGTATCTATATAATTTTGGGAATATAACTTCACACCTCCGTAGGTACACATAATTCACTCACCCTTCACCAAATTTCCAGTGCCACAACCCATTGTCCTTCCCCTACCCTTTCCCCCTTTCCCCATCTCCTCTGGGTAACCAGTAAATTTTTCAGATTGTAAGAACTACAGGATCATCATTTTAGAGGATCAAAAATAACCTAAATGTCATAATAACAGATTTAATGATGTGTTAGCCAAGAAAAGGATTATTCCCTTAAGAGAAATATCACACTTAAAATTGATAGGAACAGACTATGCATATCCTTTACCTTGAGTAAGAAGTCCTCTAAATTGTTCAACTGCTTTATGAACGTCTGCTTGGAAAAATTCCCAGAGCTGAATCTTTGGAAAAACATCCTCCCAAATTATTTTTCGAATGCACTGAAAAATTTCAATAGTTAAAAAAACACATAGTTAAAATTTTTTCCTAAATAGTATTTACAATACTAAAAGACAGAAACCATACATTTAACAAAATTTTGTTATGTTTTAGTGTGCTACTCCTCTATACATACTGACATTCATTTGATGATCATTTTCAATCAATGCAGGTACTCCTTTTTCTTTGTATTTCCCTTCTGCAATGTCACAGGATAAGTGCCAAAAAGCTCTGTCTAAGACCCAGGCAGGTTTTAAGTGTGGAGAATTCACAAGGTTATATGCACATTCTGGATGTTCCTGGATCCATTTACTATTAGCAGCTTAAAGAAAAAGGAGACATAGGGAAAGATCTTACAATTAAATTGAAGTAAGTACATATGTTAAATTTTGAGGTGAAATAAAATTTACCACTATTTCATTACATGTATTTGATAGCAGTAGTTTATAATGATACTGCAATATGAAAAAATTTTCTTTGGTTGTAGTAATCTGTCACCCACTTTACAATACATTTTTCTTTTCTGTTGTAGGAAATTTAATGATGGTAGACAGCAAGCAACACTGATTTCCCTATGTCACTGTAGTAATAACTTTACTTTTGTGGTAGGAGTTAAGGGTCTTGTCCCTGACCTGTTTTGGAATGCTCCTTCTAAGCCTGATGGATATCTTTTCTTAAAGACAGGTGACCTTGTTTTAAAGCAGAAAGTTAACTGTGCCTTACATTCTGGGTTAGACCCCCTAGTGATTGGCTCTTAGGTTCTAGGACAGAATATCCCTCCTTTTCCATTTATTTCCTCAGGAGCTTTATTTTCCTTACTTTTATACTGAATGAGAGGGCCCTTCTTCAGACCTCCCTTAATCTAGGTTCTCTTACCTATCTTAGGAATGAAAAATGTCATTATACCCATTTTCCTATGTAAGAATTATTTCTTTGTGTGTGTGTGTGTGTGTGTGTGTGTGTGTGTATGTGTACGTATTATAGGTGGGGGTGGCAAGGGGAGATGAGTTTCCTTCCTCTGGACCTATAAATATACTTGTATCTCTCCAAAGCTGAGAATATAAACACACATTGTATCTAAAGTGGTTCCTCTAACTTCTGCATAGTCTATTAGTATTAGGACCAAACATCTTGAAAACACAACTTGAATCTGTTGTTTCCACTTTTTCCCCACTCATTGCTTTCCCACTGCAATCTATTCTGTATCCAGCAATCCAAAGACATTATTCCAAGCCTCCTAATCATGATATTTAGTACCTGATGGTCATCACTGCCAGGGAGGGTATGTTAATCAAAACTCTAATCAGATGTCCACACCTATCTTTGTTGAAAATGTGACAGATTCCAAACACTGTTTTGGGAGCTGAGTTATTCTATAGCAAGTGAGCAAGGTCCCTGTGCTCATGGAGCTTTTAAACAGCTTCAGAGTTCCCAGGATAACTTGGGAGCTTTCATGAGTAGCTTTTGGTTTGGACTTGCGACATTATCTGGGGACTCAACTTCAATAACCTGTCCTTTGTGAACTCCTCACATGTACACTAGACAGAGCCAACCTTCAGAGTAGTATGATGAGGATCACAGATTAAAGAGAGCGGCAGGATTACTTGGGAAACTCCTTATAAAACATGAGAAATATTTTTGTTATTGTTCAATGATTTGTACCACTCAAAATTCATGTCATTTACATATGTAAAATTAGGGATTCTAAAAAGATTTTTTTTACATTGTGGCATACACTGAAGATAGTATTTGTCAGGTATACTGTGTTAAATTGAAAGCTGATCATGAACAGAGGTTTCTCCAGGTCTATCTTGCTGGGAAGTTATAAATTACTTTATAGAATTGTATGTATTAGTGAGGAATCCTGGTTTCCAAAACAGGTGTCAATCAATAAGCTCTTTTAACCTGTAAAAGATGTAACGTTCAGAATTAAGTTCGAGGAGTTTCTAAGAATCTTCTCTCTAAATAAGTCATTCTGTTTTGTTCACAGTAACAGAGGTGCTGCTCTGGTAGGATTTGTTATGTAGACTAAAAAGTATTAGTACTGTAAATTAAAGTGTATGTGATCATTATATCCCTGCTATGATCACTTTCATATTTTTATAGGAAAATAATAATATAACTATATCTTTGTTTTCTTTGAAAGAAAGTTTTACTATAAAGGAGAAATTGAATTTAAAGTGTAGGACACCTAAATATCATTTGTGTTTTCAAAATTCTTGTTATATAAAACAACAGGCAATGAAATAATTAGAATACAACATTTCACCAAAATTAATAGAAGTAGTTAATGAAGCTCGTACCAGTATGATTGTAGACAACATCAGTAATACAAAGAATATTCCACTCCTTTTTCAATTTTTCCACTAGCTGTCCAATATCAGTCCAGGTATATTTTTGATTAGGTCTGGAAAAGTCAGGATTTAATTCTAACTGATCAGCAAGGGAGTAGCATGACCTAGACAGTCCAAGAGTCTGTAATGGGGTAAAATGAATCATATTGTAACCTGCAACACAAGAAATGAGAGATCACTATAAGAAAAAACCAACCAACCAACCAACCAACCAAAAAAACACAAAATAAAAATTTAAACTGTCTTAATTCTAAGTAGCCAGGCAAATATGCTATTAGAAAAGAAGTCAAAAGAATTGGGTTAAAACTCTAGCTGCACTAAAGTGACTTTAAAGAAATCTACTTAAGTCATTCAGTCCACTGTCCTCACATATAAGACAGGGATGGTGAGATATATATTTGGAAAAAAAAAATCACACAGTGCCTTGTTACTATTAAGGGTTCAATTTATATTTGTTGAATGGTATATTTTCATGTAGAAAATATATTCTAAAGAAGTAAATCAGTACCCCTTTCTCTTACTTTTAATGTCCACAGTACTTCTACTCTGTTTTAGTTATGTCAATGAACTTTTCACTTCTTTCTTATGGTTACACCATAATAATAGTGGCTATATCACTATTTTAAAATTGAAAGTAGAAAATTAATATTATCCTTGATTTAAGAGTAAAATATAACTTGTTTCATTTTATTCTTGGTATGTATGACAGCATATGCCTTACACATGGAAGATAATCTATGTTCGTTGAACTAAAATGATATCTAATAATGACACATTTTCCAGCACATTTTATTAGTTTATTAGAAAATTTTATATTAGAAGTCTTAGAAACACAAAGGTCTTATGGAACAGGTCCTTAATTTATTCAGTTGAACCATATAATTTGCCATTTTTGTAGGCTAAAAATGACAAGTATCAATTCCATATGATTCTATTACTAAATATACATAATTAAAAAGGAGAATCAAAGCTTTGGAACCCATAGCACAAAGAATAATTATTTATTTTTAAAAAGAAAGGAAAAGGAAAAGGAAGTTGCCATTACCTGATTCTTTTGCAACCCTAAGTCGGCTTTCCCATTCATCAAAAGGTCCCAAACACTTAGCTAAATATGTCTGGAGAGTAACACAGTCCAAGGGTAACACATGGTTATCATCACCAATATGTAAGACAGGATCCACAACTATGTAACCCCCACCACTTTTCTCATTTCTAAGAGAAAAAGCAAAAAACCTCTCAATTAATATAGGATAAGGAAAGTCCTTGCCTAGTAGTCTAACTGAAAGATGAAATGCCCATTTAAAAATATATTTATTTCAAAGAATTTAAAATCACTTAAAAAGTTGCAGCAAAGCTTAACTGAAAAACCATGTTTTGTCCTTTCCAACCTCTACATAATTATATAATATATAAAATATCTAAAAGTGTTGGTATAATGACAAATAAGTGTACTAAAATCTGTAAGTAATAACAAGGGCACTTAAATGAAAAGCATCCTATAATTAGGTTATAAGAAATGACTACAAATGACTATAAAAAGCAATAAAGTCATTACTACAAATGACTATAAAAAGCAATAAAGTCATTGCCTAGAAAAATAATAATACTTTTGAGTCTGCAATGAGCCTTACAGTTAGTTTTAAAAAAGAATAACCATATTGTCTTTGTATCCAAGAAAGTCCTGTAAAAATTACAGTGCTGTGGTTCACATAGTAATCTGTACACATCAGATAATATAAAGTTATAGAATAAATTAACTTTTATTTTCCTTCACATACAGAACACTTGACTTACCCTTGAAGAAAGTAATACTGAAATGATCCAGCCTGTTGAAGATTAAGTTTACAGTACTTGTCAGAATCATCTTCTCTTTCTGTCGGGTTTTCCCATTCCAGGGAATGGAATTTTTCTCGATTAAATGTTTCTCCAGGAAATGGGTAATTTGTATATACAGTAACTGCTTTTCCTTGTAAAGTTGGGCCTAATCGAAACTGTAGTTCAAACCCTAAACAAAAAGCACATTTTAAAAGAATCATTGTAGGACTTATATGCTAAAAAATAGTTGTTTTATTTAAAATCTTAAAAGAACTACTGTTTTTCAATGTTTAAAATTAACTCCAAATATGTAACGCTATTTTTGAAATAACTTTGCATTCCAATTTAGATGCATTTTACATTTTAACAAGCATAGTAAACATCAGCGAACTGCCTGCTGTGTAGTGTCCCTTTCCCCCATCCTCTGGAAACAGATTCCTATTCACATGGCACTCTGGATTCCATGAACCCCTCAATCCCTTCCAACCCTCTTTCCCCACCACTGAACTGACTGCTCAGAGGTGGATATTTAACCAGAGACCTTCTCTAGTATTTTTGAAACTGCAACAGAATAAGTGAGTTTCTCTATAGTATCTGAGTATGTGTAACATGTGAAGCTTGTCAAGTACCATGGGACAACTATCTCACCATACAAAGAAAGCCAGTCTTCCCTGAGAGAAGTCAACCTCTAGAAAAACAGGTTGCTAACAGTCCTAGAGGCTTCTGAGCCCCTGATACCAGCATTCCTAATGTCTGTTCAAATACAGTGGTGTGGTAATAAAAGATTAATAAGTCAATGTGTAGGGCTGGGAAAGGTTGGAGGTGATGAGGAGGCTTAATTTTGCAGTGTCTGCTGACTTCCTGTGGAAACGGCCCTAGCATGGTCCATCTGAAGCAATATGATATAACTCAACAATGAACTGGGAAGAGACAGACACAGTCATCTCCTGTGAGCCAGCCCAAGTGACTTCAACATACTATTGCCTATATCCAAACTCTTTATGATTTAGTTATGTAAGCCTTTCTTGGAATTTTGACAGCCAAAACATTTTCACTTTGTCCAAGTTAGTCTATTTTTATTAAATATATCTGAGACTTCTACAGTGTGTTACAAGTATTTTGCTATAAAGCAAAAACAGCATTAACTCATTACAGTTACAATTTTACTTTAAGAGTTTTAGCTAGTTTAAAGAGGCATTAGCATGCCTGGGGATGCCAAAAATAACAAGCTCAGTATGGGGGGACTGAAGTAAGCATGGGAAGAGCAGGATATGAGAAAAGAAAAGGAACAAGGCAGGCAGATCAAACAGAGACCTGCAGTCCACTCTAAGTATTTTGATTTCTTTTCAGAAGTAAGGAGTCAGTGAACAGTTCTGAGCAAAGGTATGACATGTATTAAAAATATTAGGCTGAAGATGTCAGCTTTTGGTAACAATGGAATAACTAATATTAGACTTGCCCTTTGCTTAAAAACTAGAACAATAAATCAAACAACTATTTTCACAAGAGGTAGTGAAGGATTGTAATGTTTGAGAAAAGCATGATCTCTAGCTTTCAAATTGGGGGAGCTTTCTGAATTGCGACACATAGGAACATGAACAGTAGTCCCACTGAGTTGAGGAGACAGAAATAAGAGTGAAGGGAAGCTGAAGAGACTGCAATTTTCATAGCAGATTATGACAGAGAAGGGAGTTATACCAAGAAAGAGCTCTACAAATTTACCGAGGGTGGTCTACAGCCAGCCTAAATTCTAAACTGTATATGAGTAGGGTTCAAATTCATTAGTCTGGGAGAACAAATACTAAGAGCAATAAATTGAACAATTCACAAAGCTCACCTAGGCCTGAAAGACATTATAATTTTTGAGAAGCTGGAGGGAAGGAACCTGGTTAATCACCTGGGATATTCAAAGGTCATGCTTTGAACAGTAGAGCTAAAGTAGCCCTAGAGTAAAAACTACTATAAATCTATCATAGGAAAGCTTAAAATAAAAACCCCAAATGATTTCACTTACATGGAATATAGGGAATTTAGTGTGATACAGAGAAACAAAACGAAGGAACAGACAAAAATAAACCAAACCAAATCCTAGAAAAATGACTGAGAATTGAAACTACACTAGGGGTAGGGTTGAAGGTGCGAGTCAAGTGGGGAAGGAACCCAGTGGATTATGGTGAAGGAGTATGGGTGCTTTGGTAGTGCATGTGGAGTGGTAACATATATCTGAAAAAGTGTGAATCTATACCCTTAAATCATATATGGTGTTGTAAACCAATGTTATCGCAGTAAAAACCAAACAAACAAGCCTCCAAAGCTGATCTACAGGTACCATAAATGGTTGCCAAAATAAAACTCACTACTCCTTTAAATCCAGACAGTAAAATCCAGAGCTACTACTATAGAACATTCCTAATATCCAGCATCCAGTAGAATAAAAACAAAAAATCTACTAAACAGAAAGAGGAGGCAAGGGGCTTGACCACACAGACAACTGGGATAGACCACACCACATAGAAGAAACAGAAAATCTAAAGGACCTGAGCTTTCTGCTTCTGACAAAGATGGGATACTAGAGATCGGATTTAAACCACCCCTTCCACATGCCTCCCCCCTCCCCAAATTTGAAAGAAAGAAAACAATAATAACAACAAAACAGACACAACATATGAAATGATGGTTTTCAAGACCTTGGATATCAGGCAATAAAGGACAATGATCACACACAGATGGAAAACAAACAAAGCAAGCTCTACAATTGTTCCTGCCAACTACCTTCAAAGAATTTCTAGAATGAGATGCAGGGAGAGGAACCCAGGCAGAGCTCAACTGACTTCCTGAACTGAAAAGATGGAATTAAGAATCTGTGGAGAAAAAGGGAGTTAGAGTTTTCAGGTGAGAGTAGTGAGTGAGGAGTAGAAAGCTGCACAGAGAGAGAACTCCAGAGATCTGTAGAAATTCTCCCTTATGTATTGAGCAGAGAGTACTCAAAAGTACACATCTGTGAGGGCAATAACTAAGACCAGGAATAGTGCTTGTTGCCACTTGCTGAACTGGAAAAATTCAAAATCCATGATTCATGATAGAAAGTTCAGAAGGATCTTGCTTCAGGACTGGGGAATAATGAATTCAAGACAGGGCATAGTTGTAGACCAGCTTAATAAATCATAAAAGTGAAACCCGAAAAAGATTAAGGTTATTTCCAAGTAACTTAATTTCATTCTAGAACAAAGACCAAGGAAATTATATGAATCCCAAAATATCCAGCACCCAATAAGGATGAACAAATTCACAATATTTGACACTCAAATAAAGATTACCAGGCATACATGAGTCAGGAAAACAACACTTATAATGAGGAGAAAAATCAATCAAAGAAAAACTGATGCAAGAATGATACAGATGTTCCATTAGCAGGTAAAAGGACATTAATTTTTAACACTATATTGCATATGTTTATAAAGTTACACTGAAAGACGGAAAATATTTTAACCTCCCCCCCAAAAAAAACCAATACAAATCAAACTTTTGGATATGAAAACTGAAGTGTTTGAGATGAAACATACATAGGATGAAATTAATGGGAAGTAAGACATAGCTACACAGGATGAAATTAATGGGAAGTAAGACAGCAGAGAAAAAGATTAGTGAATTTAAAGACATAGGCGTAGAAAGTATGTAAAAATGAAATGAAAAAAGAATTTAAAAAATGGCAAGTGCATCGATAACTCATGAGATAACTGAAGTGGCCTAATATACCGGTAACCAGGGTCCTTCAAAGGAAAGAAAATGTACATTAAGTTATTTGAAGAAATAATGGATAAAAAGTTCCCAAATTTGATGAAAATAACAAACTAAAGATCCAGAAAGTTCAACAAATCCCCCAAACAAAAAACATGAAGAAAATTCCATCAAGGAACATTAAAGTTAAATTGCTTAAAAAGGGTAAGAAAAAAAACAACTTACAACTGGCCAGAGGTGCAAAAAAGGACAGTATGGAGAGAAGAACAAAGATAATAATAACAACAGAATTCTCATGTGAAGCAAATGCCAGTAATGAAGATAGTGTAGCAACATATTTAAAAGTTCTGAAAGATTAAAACTGTCAGCCTAAAATTCTATACCTGGTAAAAATATCTTTCACAAACAAAGGTGATGAGTGCCAGGTTTTTCACTGTCAGAGAGTGATGATACAAAATAAGCAAGGGGGGAGCTACAGTGAACTCTGTTGCTGTATTATTACAGCAATATTAATTACAGATAGCAATATGAGCTGCTATTTATTTACATATAAAGACTATCAGTTTGGTTCAAGGAAACTCATGAAACAGAGAACACGTAGATGTTTCCATCATGTCTAAAACTGCTCTTTGGTTGAAGTAAATCCCTCACAGTGGTGTTTGACAGGTTATTAACTATATACCACAATATTAGACATTAGGTAAATATTCTTTGTGAACAAAATTTTTAGGAAAACTCATTAAGGGAATGCTGGACTCTTCCAATTTACTTTAATCCAATAAGTACTTCTTATTTTCCTAGGGATTGATGAGCGATCTGCAATATGGATAACATGAGGGAATTGAATTTCTAGGCATTCTTAGAAAAAGTTAAAATCTAATGATAAATACTGCTAATCACATTCCTGGATTGGGTCAAAATATGGCTATAAATTTATTCATAGCAATGACTTTAGCAATCAAGAAACAAATTATCTAGAAGAAGTTAGTAAATAGCTTACTAAAAAATCCAGGACCTCACTTTTACTTCTCATACTGTGCCTGAACCCAATAATTTCTTTTCCAAATAGTTACCTGAACAAATTTTTCTATAAAACAATTTGGCATAAATATACTAAGGATGTTAATAAGGCTTATATTTTTGACCCAATAATTTCACAAAGACAATATTTTCTGAGGAATTAATCAGTGACATAAACATAGATTATATATAAGAATGTTCACCACAGTTTCATTTATTATAATTAGATAAACTTCAATGCTCTAAATAGCTAATAATTTGGAATGGTTAAATAAGTTACAGTATTCTACAAGCTGGAATATTATAAAGCCATTACAGGTGATGTTATCAAATGATATTTAATATCAAAACTACTATCATTATTCTGTTGCATTTTATACACAGATCTTTTGAAATAATTTCTGGAGAAAAGTATGGCTGAAATGTGGCAGTAAGGAGAGAGGTGGAATTCACAAGCCATAACACTAAAAGCAGATTTCAAAAGTGTTTGGTTAATTTAAGTCCAATTTTGGTTGAAACAAAAAAAAAAAAAAAAGAAAGAAAAAAATACTTTTTATACGTGTATAATTTATGGCTGAGAAAATTTTTAAATTAGAGCTCTAATTATGAAGAGACAGATTGAGAAATAATTGCCTGAGGAATGAAAACATGAGGTAAAATAAGCATATAAAATAAATATCTACATTTTTCCAAGAATGATCACATTTGTTATAAAAGAAATGGTATCACTTTGAACAAGTACAAATAATCAGATTAAGTGCCTGGGCATATTTAAATAACCTCTCCCCTGTGAAGTTTATACAAATATTTTTTTTATAATTACACAAGGATTCAGAGAACTTATAGTACAAAGGTTAAAACTTACCCAAAATCTCTAAAACAGTATTTGGATCAGTGATCCACATTCAGGAAAAAAAAAAAAATGCCAAGCATTCCTATGATACAGTTATTTGTTTATATAATTGTATGATATACTAATTAATATATTACAGAAATCATAAAACATAAAGGTTAGTATATAAATAAATTAAAAATATTTTTTCCCCAAAGAAGATGAAAACTCTAACACGAAGAGATTCATAAGCACTGTTATATTCGTAGCAGCATTATTTGCAATAGCCAAGTCATGGAACCAAGCTAAGTGCCCAACAACAGATGATATATTCAACATACTACTAGTCAGCAGTCTAAGAAAAGATGAAATAAAGTTTGATGGGACAGAATGGATGGGTTTTGAGGTAATTATAGTAAGTGAAATAAATCAGAACATAAAAGACAGTTAATATATGGCTTATCTGTGGAATACAAATAACCAAAGAACATATACTGGCAAAGCACTGCAAAAATAATTTGTGACTTTTGGGCCTACTTGGTGGCCGAGGGGTTTAGTCTCACTGCTATCACCATTACAGCCTGAGTTTGATCCCAGCCAGGGAGCTGACCCACATATGGTGCAGCAGACCTCTCCTGTGCCTCCTGCTCCCCTTAGCAGTGTATTTCAGCGAATCCACCTGTTCTCCTCTACACTATGTCTCTGGTGAAAATTCTCAACACCCCCATCCCCTGCACCTCTGGCCTGCACCCTAGTTCCTCTATGCAAAAATAATAAATAAAATTAAAAATAAAAAAAAGCAATTTGTGACTTTGAAAAATATACTGGTTACCAGAGAGAATATGAGGGAGGGAAGAGGAGATGGGAAAAGAGGGGGATAGATATTGGCATGGGAGTTTTGTTGGAGGATGAGTGAAGCATATGCACATGGAAGTGTGAAAATGTACTCCCAAAGTTATATCGATATATAAATGACTGACATATTAACAAAAAAAGAAAAAACAATATTTTAAAAAACTAAGTTTATATATTAATTCAGAAAAAATCCTTTAGCTCTTACTAAAAATTAATATTGATAACATCAGTGAAAGCAATGGAATAACATGAATTTCACTATTTTTAAAAGTCCTGGTTTAATGTTTTGTGATAAAGTATTTAAAAAATTCCAAGTTCTATTTATTCTAATATTCAGTTTTAGTTGCCTCAGAGTTATGAAAAACACCAAAGATCTCCAAGCCCAAATTTTAGAAGATCTTGGTGGCTATGTTGACTACACTATATTAATTTTTCAATCTTATTCACCAATTATGTAAAGATTCTTTGAAGTGTGGCTAATAAATTTTCCTGATACACATCAATTGTTTACACACTAAATAGATGCTCCATATTTATATATTCAACAGATAATCTGAAAACCAACTGAAACCCTTTATTTGGAAGATATTAAACATATTAGAAAATTGTTACCAATGTTTGAAAGTGGCAGACAGTCATTTATATCGGTAAAATCATATATTGGAATTGTTACTAAAAATACATATTCAAAATGCTCTTGGCCAAAGCAAGAGTTGGCAAACTGTCCAGCCTACTCTGTTCCTGTAAATAAAGTGTCACTGGAACACAGCCACATCCATCCATTAGGTACTGTCTGTGGCTGTTTTCATTCTACAATGACAGAGCTGAATAGCTGCAACAGAAAGTGAGGGTCTGCAATGCTGAAAATATTTACTCTCTGAGCCGTTACAGAAAAAAATGTGCTGAACTCCGCTCCACAGCATCAAATTTCAAGAAAAAGAAGTTAACTTTCTCACTGTGTTTACCTCAAAGATTTAGTGTTTACTTTTCCTGAAAATATTTTCAAAGTACAGACCACTGAAAGCTGTTTCATTCCTAAAAACGGACAAATCTCAGTGAATTTCAAGTACTTTCTCTTTTTTAAATCTGACAATCCTTTGAGGTAAAAAGAGGTACTTATGGATACTCTACAAAGTATTACAAAGTGCATCCTCTAATATTTAAGATAACATAACCTGTATATTTACTAAACCCGCTTTAGGTAAAAGTGTACTTTGTGGCAACAATCTGCAAATTCCCTCCACATCCCAAAGAGGTGCACACTCACTGGTATGTCTACCATGTCCCATTCTGAGTGAGTGTGGGAGTGTGTGTGATGCAGGTCACAATAGAAATAAAGAAAACCAACCATCCTGTCCAGGGTTGGTTCTCCCATGTTGCAAGACTATCCTAGACACTGAACTAGAATAAGAGGGTTGGGAAACAAAAAAATGCAAATTATTGTTTAATATTAGCAGTGTTTGGGTCTTTATTGAGAAGTTTGGGAATATTTATGTAATGAGAAATATGCTGTAGGAACTTAACGCTTGCTTATATCAAGTAGCTTATGGCAAAATTGATTTTGTTATGTCATTTTGCTTAAAGTCAGTTTCTAAGAACCTACTGATACTGATGAGCTAAGGAGTTACTATATTAGAAAAAGATAATTACTTTTTAAAAAATAAAATAGATAGATAGAAAGACAGAAAAGAAAGATTAAGTCTATGTTTTCTTTTAGTTTCTCAATAGGTCAGGCACACCCCCAACTGCACAGTTACTTTGTAGATCTCTAGTAAAGTTACTGAAAGTGAAAATTTTACATACAGTAAATGAAACATCAGAATACCTAGAGTATGTCAGAATCCATAATTAGTTGCTCAGTTTGCTAAAATTAACTTAACCGGTATTTGGTGTGACTATTGTGTTTCTTCTCCTAACACTAGGAAAACTACTGAGAATTGATATATTCCTGTGGTAGGCAACTAGCAAGATGAGTAATTAAATAATTATTGTAAACTAAAATTTTCTATCTTATTGCTGCCTCCCAAGTTACATAAACTTGAGCTCCTAATGGGGAACTTTTATAAACATTTTCTTCTCTCCCTCTTTTTTCAAAAAAAATTAAAATTGAACAATCTATATAAAAGATGGAAGAATTTCAGGTTTAGGAAATACTGATTTAGTTCACCATTCTACTAAATGTTATAGGGAATATAAGAAAGGCTATGATATGGCTAAAAAAAAAATCAATCATTTGGTATTACACTATTGAATTAGAAGACTAGATAATAGCCTTGACAATGAGAAGAAATTCTTTCTTGAAGTGAAATTCATACAAGTGAATTTGGAGAAAAGGAAAAAGCAAAAAAAAAATATGAAGAAGGGCTTGGTTACCAACTTGCTGCAAAGGAAACAAAAACTATCAGAATTTTTCCTCACATTTAATCGATCATCATGTCCCAAGAATTTTAAAATGTTTCATACTCTGTTCCCCTTTACAATGATGTAGTTAAACCCTTAGCTTTAATCAGACATGGTTTTTAAAATAGCCTTCTCAATGATTTCTCATCTTCAACATCTCTTCAGCTCTTCTTTCACATGACAGTTATCTTCTGAAATAACATGATCACATCTTTACTGCATACAGTCAATTTGGCATGTTCCCATCTATGTCATTTGGAAGAACTTACTGGTTTAACCAGAGTTAGAGCCAACCACATCATTCTTAAAATCTTCACAGTTCCCCCTTAAACTAGCTTGTTTGAATTTACAAATTTTGCTAGCTTTAACTAGAGTTTTACTAACCAGTCAGCAAGGATTCATTAGCTGTTATACACTGCACTAGGTTTTTAAAGAGTATCTTCAAAATCTTAAAACTCTATTGGACATTGTAAGACTAACAAGCTTTTAGACACTGTTATATTGTTAGTATTGTTGTGTACTCATTGTGAAATCAGAAAGCAAAGAAAGAATAAAAAAATGAGTAAAGTTTAATGGAGGAAGTGGGATTTCCCTGGGAGGTAGACAATACAGAGAATGACAGTAAGAGGTTTTAACAGATATAGAGGAATCTGACAGGAGTGGCGGTGTAACAAGCTTGAGAAAAGCTATTGGAAAGGGAATTAATAGAGGGGAACAGTAAAGACAGAGGACACTAATAATGGTAGACAATGGGGTTCCTCATTATTTCCATTTCAATCTTGACTAGAGAAGGTGGAATTTCGTAATAGTGTCTTGGAAACCATGCAGAGCTGTTAAAATTTTATTTTATAGACATCAAGCAATAAAAAGGGAAGAGATTACATAAGAAGATTATTCTAGTACTTGTATTTAGGCATGTGGAAGAGACAGGCAAGCAGAGACATATAAATTGTAGGACTTAAGAGAGTTTAAGAGAAGAAATTATCAAAGAGAGGTTTCTAGCTTAAAAACTATGAAAATAGCGACATCACTAAAATAAAGAGGGAAAGGGCCTCCTTGGTGGCGCAACGGGGGCAGCACTGTGGAGCTGCCGGCAGCTGTGGCGTGAGTTCGGTGCCCAGCCGGGGAGATATCAACGTGGCACAGCAGACCTCTCCTGCCTTGCCTCCTGCTCCCCTCAGCAGTGTATTTCTGTCCATCTGCCTGTCCTGCTCCCCCCTCTGTCTCTGGTGAACCCTCTCACCGCCCCACAACTCTTGCACCCCAGCTTGTATGCAAAAATAAATAAATCTTTAAAAATAAATAAATAGATAAATAAATAAATAAATAAATAAATAAGGAAAATACAAAATAAATTCTGAGGAGAGGAGATGGTTTGGACATGATAGGTTTAATCACATCCACGTGGAACTATCCGAAGGCTATTCTATAGCCTAATACTGGTATGAAGCCAAAAATCCAGGGTAAGAATAGTAGGTAGTATGATCTATCAGTGCTTTATATTTATTTAGAATTTTAAAGACGTGTATTATTACTCTCATGCCTCAATAACCAGGAGAGTAGAAAAGTAGAAATTAATGACTCATTTCACAAATAAAAGACATCAATGCTTAGAATTAGATTATTTGCTCAATGTCAAACAATTTGTCAGTGGCCGAGTTAGGGAAATTCTGGTTCTCTATGCTTGCCATTATACTGGCTGGCTTCCAGGAGGCAAGCAAAGCGCAAGGTCCTTCCTTTAAAAGGAGTCATCAGCATGGAGGGAATAGCTGAGGCCCCGAAAATGTATAATTCTTTGAGGGCAGGAGAATATGAAGAAAAAAAAAAAGGGATTCCTTGCTGATAGACACACTTAATTACACTGTGGAAGGAAGGGAGCTCAGAAAGAGACACCACAAAGTTGACAAGAATACTCAAGAGGATAGGAAAAAAATCAAAACCAAAAAAGTGCAGAGTCAGGAAAGCCAAAAATGGAGTAAGTACTTAGTGATCTTAAATGTCAACGTTGGAAGAAGATGAAGATTTGGCATGGAGTGCCATATTTGATGACTAAATTGTTTTGTAAAAATTGAACTATTGAAATATTTGGGAATAAAAAAAATCCTCAAAATGTTTACTACTATCAATGCCCATTTGGTACACCTATAAAAGGGATTGTATTTTATTTTTCATACATCAGACTTCTTTCTCACAAGTTTTATTAACATAAAATAAGTATGGAATATTTTCCAATGTTGAAAACCTTTACAGTCTAAGAAAACAATCTATTTAGTTTTATCGAAATATAATTTAACCTTTAAGATCACAGTTCAAATGTATGTTAACATAACCTGATTAGTTACTTCATTATTCTGCAAAAAATATTTTCAGCTTTTTCTTTCTCCACATTTGAGATGTCTGTGCTAAACATAAACTATAGTTTACTTTTTACTGTGATGTATTTTACAAATTCAAAGTTTCAGCAGAGTAAAAAAAAGGCATTAAAAAGAAAAACTATAGGTATATCCAATGTAAAATTACATATGAAATAATTAATCGAGTTTTAATAATGCATGCTAATAGAAATAACATGGTCATTGTTCTGATCGAAGAGGCAACTTATGTCTTAAGTGGAAGTTAGCATAAAAAGAAAAGTGGACTATTTTATCTTCATTCGAATATGACAATTATAAAATATTTTCAATTAAAATCAGCTTTCATCAGTGACATTTTTAGAACAGAGTACAGACTTTACACAAATCAAGTTTTAGAAAGGTTCCTTAGAAATTACATCTATCTAAAGTCTTTAGAAAATATGACAGTCAACAAATTAAAAATTCAAAAGACAGAACTAAGTAAACAATTTGCTACTGACCTTGCTCAAGTCTAAAGAGGGTTTTTTCCAGCCTTTCCATTTCGTTCAGAAGTAGAATTCTAACCTGTTTACTGTGTCCCATTTTGGCTTCTAGAGAGTTTGAACTCTTTCAGAAGAATTAAATGAACTCCAAAATCGAACCGGTTACCCCTATGAAACAAAAAGGAATTAAGATAATGAAAGTAACTATTCTCTTAAACTCTCTAAGGCTGACAGCCAAACTTACATGTTCTAAATAAATCTTAACCCTAGCAGGGCACTGACAAAAGCCAAATGTTGTTAAGACCAGAGAAGGCAGATTGATAATTGTTTTCTCCCTTTGAGCACAGCAAATCGAAGTAAAAATATTGTATATAGGTACTTAGAATGAAAAACAAAAGAACCCTAAAGCATTCTAGAAAAAAGCAGTAAATTTTGGAAATCCTGGAGTTGGGGGAAGAAAAATTCCCAGTGCCAAGCCAATGGTTTTGAAGACTCCGAATGACACTTCTGCTTACAAGAGACTAGTTTGCTCAAAGACAACAGGTGGGAGATCTCCCCATCCCAAATTCGGGTCAGAAGCCACCAATGAGGAGATGAGACTGGAGGGAAGCAGTTGCTGTCCCTGGAATAGCTGCAGCAGACAGACATAGGATACAGACAGAGCTATAGATAGAAAGAAGGCATTTCCCTTCCGACAGGGAAGCGGCATGCCTCGCACTTACGCCCATCAAGTTATACGTGCGACTTCTGGGACACTGCAGGACCCGTAGCCCTGATGTTAGAGTCCGGGTAGAGGACGGGAAGGAAAGCAAAAGGGGAAAGGCAGGCTTGCTCCGGCGCAGAAAGAAGCCCAGACGCAGGGCTGGGCGCCCTGAAGGGCAAAGGGAGGGGCGGCAGCAAGCGGACGGGGCCGAGGCCGCGGTGTGAGTGGCAGACGGCTTCTGCGTGACTCCGCCTCGCGCCAGTCCCCAGGGAGATCCACGACGCTACAGGGCCGCCGGTGTCCACCTCCGGGTGGGAGCGGACAGCTCCCTTCCCCACTTCCGGGAGCCTCCGGACCCACTTGCCCAGACCGCTAGTCTCGCGAGAGTGTGAGCGCCCTGGCCGGGGTGGGGAGGTTGTGGCTGTCGATGTTGCGAGCTGCTCTGCTTCAGGCGAGGGAGGTGCTAGGGTACACCTCAGAGTTGGGGGCGCCTCTCTTGAACGGTCTGCAATTTCATGGTTGAACGTTAAAATCCTGGGGTAGGAGACTGCGAGCTAGACAACTGCCCAACAGGGTTGTTTTGTGGAAGGGCTGAATGTTGGCAGGCAAGCGCCCTGGCATCCTGTATTTCTGCCACCATATATATGTATATATATATATATATGTATATATATATGTATATATATGTATACATGTATGTATTTTTTCCTTTTCCCTCTTGTAGGTTTTTTTTTTTTTTTTTAAGATTTATTTATGCATGCAAGAGCTGGGGTGTAGGCCGGAGGTGTAGGGGGTGAGAGGATTCACCAGAGACAGAGCCCAGAGTAGAACAGGCGGATTGACTGAAATCCACTGCTGAGGGGAGCAGGGGGCAAGACAGGACTGGTCTGCTACGCCATGTTGATCAGCACTGGTTGGGGCTGGAAATAGTGCTGCAGATAGCTTCAGAGTGCTTAGACTTAACCCCTTGTACCACCAGGGAGGTTTTTAATCTTTGTTTTGATATTTTTTTTCCCCGTAAACACGGGCTTAGTTTTCTTGGCCTAAGTTCTCTGAGCCTTGATTTCTGTGTGTCAAAAATAAGGGAGGGGCCTGGCTACAGTCTCTTGACATTCTGTCCATCTGTGAGTCCATCATCTCCACCAACACAGACAGGTTACATCTTCCTGAACTCAGACACGGAAGGCTAGGTAGATGAAGTGTGGCCAGTCTACATTCGAGCGTGCTAACATCGCTTGTGGTCATGATATCTGGTCGTACCTAACGTAGACTGCAAAAACCTGAATATTGCCCAAGATTAAAGGTCTGTATTTTATTATGGCTGTATTTTAGGCTAGAAATTCTCAACCTGGTGCGGAAGCCTAAGGAGATTGTTATGCCTGAGGGAAAAGGAAAACTCTACTTCCAGGACTTTGAAGGCACCCAAGGATCATGAGAAAATGAACAAAAGGTTTGGGGGTGCAGAAGAATCTTTTTAATTGTGGAATTACTGTAGGTGCAAGAATTGGGTAAAAAGATCTGAAGTGTTTGCTTTAGTAAATTTCTGAGAACGTCTAGTGGCAAATGGTCCAAAACTGAGTTTAAGAACCCGCTGTGCATCATTATTCATCAGCTGATATTTATTGAGCACCTCATATTGTCAGGTCCATAGGTCCTAGGAATGCAGAAGTGAAACAGAGTCACTGCTCCTACTATGTATTGGTGGAAGACAAATAAACAAATTCAGTAAGTAAATTATAGGACCAAAAAGGTTGTAAAATACAAATCAAAGAAGGGGGAAGTGGGGAAGAGACGGGAGAGGAAGGTATGCAATGCTAACTAAAATGAGTGAAGAAATAATTGACAATTTAACCCAAACTGAGAGCAAGGAAAGACTATTTAGGGTGCACATAAGAGGTAAGGGACGTGCAAAGGCCCTGAGGTAGCAGCATACTGAGTGAATTCAAGGAGGGCAACAGTAGCTGTATGAAGAGAGTGGTAAGTAGTCAGGACAGAGAGATGGTTGGGGTGGGCAACCAGTTTCTAAGGCTTTGTAGGTCATTGCCAGAACTTGGAGTTTTACTTTGGGTAAAAGAATCATAAGAGGATTTTAAAAAAAGAGGTGTGACATAATCAGATTAACCCTTTTAAAGGATCATTCTAGCTCTGTAGGGAATAACTGAATAAACTGTGAGTTGTGGTGAGGAAGGAAGCAAGACCAGATCAGTTAGGAAGGTTTTTCAATTGCCCAAGCAAGAGCTATTGACTTGTGTACTATCTTTCTCTTTTTCATACACATTCTCTATGTTTGTCTGTTTTGGAGAAAAGGTGCTATAGCAGTGAAGATACTGGGTTTTGACATCTGGATCTATTTGAAGATAGAACTTTAAGGATTTGCTGCAGAAAGAAAGCAGTGTAGGGTGATTCCAAGGTTTTTAGTCTGAGCTACCAGAACAGCACTATTCAATAGAAATGTAATGTGCCACATAGATAATTTAAAATTTTTAAGTAGGCACATTAAAAAAACTAAAAAAATATTTTAATTGCATTTTATTTAACACTATAGCTAAAACTAAAACATTATTTCAATGTATAACTAGTATAAATTGTGCTTTGTTTTGGCAATCTGGTGTGTATTTTATTCTTCCAGAATGTCTCCATTCTCATAGCTGTATTTCATGTGCTCAGGCATCACAGGTCTAGTCGCTACCACATGGACAGTGAAGATGAAGCTGTCATTTACCAAGAGAGGAAGGACAGGGAAGAAGCAGGACTGAAAGGTGAAATTCAGGAGTTTGCTTATAAACTGTCAATAACCAATGGCAATGACTATCCGCTTGTTTGAGATGTCAAACATCCTAGTAGAAATTTTGCATTATTATCTGTAGCCTGGTCTCTAAAATAGTGTTTTTCAAAATGTGAGTCATAACCCATTAGAGGGTTGTACAATCAACTCATTACTTGAAACCAACAATTTTCAATTTAAATAGAAAAGATGTGATTTTACTGCCACTGGTAGAAGTATTATTTCACAAAATTTCTGTTTCTATTGCTTATGTTTTGACATAATGGGTCATGTATTTCTACTGGGTGATGTTAAAAACAAGTAAGAGAGCCATTGCTCTATAGTGTATGCGTGCAAAATCATACTTCATGATTATGTAATAGTTCCTGGGTTGAATCCCAGCTTTGCCACACGCTAGCTGTGAAACTTGAACATACTCAACCTCTTTGTGCTCTGGTTTTTACAAACATAAAATCAAGATAAAAATGGTGCCTACTATTAATAAAATGTGGGTCTAGGACTGCACCTGATAAATATAAAGTATTTGTATAATAATGAATGTTAGAGCAGAGTGGGAGCCCTGATCATATTGTGAAACACAGTTCACATTTATGTTTTTCTTCAGCCTTTCCTTTCCATGTGCGCTTCCGTGCAGTTCGTATGTAGTTTGCCTGCAGGCTTTCCTTTCCATATGCCTTTGCACTTTTAGTCTTGCCACATTGCTTGGATGTTGATTGCTATTCTCCAGAGTTCCAAAATTAGCTTTTCTTGATGTCCTTCCTCCCTTTGGTGTTTAATATTTCAGCTAGAAATAGAGCATAAAACAGACTGATGAAACACATTTCTTTAGCAATGAATTATTCTTATACAAATTCTTGAATTTTAAAAGATTTGTTCATCCACATGACCTTGATTTTTGATCTTATTGTAAAAGAATGGAAAATATTAAGGAATTGAAATTTATTATTTAATGTGATTTTACAAGTTACATAGTATCCTTTTTACAAGTCACATAGTGTCCTTTCTAGAAAGAAAAGTCACACTAGTAGCTATTTGTGAAGTTCTTGGGATGCCAATGAATCTGCTGTCTTGGACTTACAGTGGTGTCATGAGTAGCCTTCATTTTGGTGAACATTTGCTATGTGCCTGTCCTGTGCATGACAGTGCACTATATATACATGATAATCTCATGCTGGAGTTGTCAGGAGGAGAATCTCCTTCAGGACATCTGATGGACAATCTTGACTATTTGACAGCCACTCTAGTGTTTTCTAAAGCATTGATATTAATGTACTTGGAAAATGGGCGTAGCACTGTGGTCAGAAGGGGCATCCTTCGGTTTGTATCCATGTGAATACACTTTCTGAAAGGCGTTATTAGGGGTTTTACTTATAGTTATGTCTTAATCCCGTGATCTTTTAGATTTGAAATGGATGGAACTTCCTTATTTATTTTTCATTTTCTTTAGTATATTTTTCTGTGTATTTATTTTGTAGGATAATATACTGACATTTTTAATATTTTTTTAAAAGGATTTATTTATTTATACATACAAGCTGGGGTACAGGCCAGAGGTGTGGGGAGGCAAGAGGGTTCACCAGAGACAGAGTGGGGAGCAGAACAGGCAGATCAGAAATACAATGCTGAGGGGAGCAGCGGGTGAGGCTGGAGAGGTCTGCCGCACCATGTGGGATTCTTCAAAACTCGCATTGCGAGCTGCCCACAGCTCCACAGCACGGCGCTCAACCTCTGCGCCACCAGGGAGGCCCCATTTTTAATATTTTTATTCTGTAACATTTAGAATTGTGTTCCCAAAAGCCCTTCTAAGGTAAACAATTTATTCTTACCTTTTTGAAATCTTTAGATTTGTAGTTAGTGAAGAGAAGAAGGTTGGATAGGAAAAGAAGTAGAGTCGAAGTCAGATAAGTAGGAGGATCTGAATACAATGATATAGAGGTATGGAAACCAGAGAAATATTTTTCACAAAACAGATACTAGAGCATAAAGAAAATGAACTTTGGAGACAAACCTTGGGTGTGTTTTAATCTCCCTGAATCACAGTTGATTGATAAAATGGAGAGAACAATGCCAGTATGAAGATTAATGAAATAATGAAAATATTTAAGGTACTATAATAGCCTTTTAAAAAGGAAGGCTGATGGATCATTGTCTTTGCTGGGTCAAGGATGGCAGAAAAATCAGATGCAAGGGAAGCTTCCAGGGCATGGCAAAGACAAGGGACACGTAATCTAAAGGTCTCTTATTCCATGAAGAGGGACTATATAGGTGGATACATGGAGTAAAATCAGAGCCCAAGATTTCAACCTAATCACAGAAAGCAGAGGAGGGGAAAAACTAAGAATGATGTGAGAGCTAGTGCGCAATAAATATTTATTAGAAAATTTACTGAAACTTACAATAAATTTTCTATTGAAACAAAAAGCAAATCTTGGGTTCATAAGCTTGAACAGGAAAATTCATTAAAATTCCTAAAAATTGATATAAAAATTTACTTAAAAAAGTGTATGGAATGCTTGGAAACCATAATAGGAGGACACTTGAGAGGATGTTTTAGTAGTGATCTTTTCTTTTTTCTTAGGTAGATCCTTTAGAAATTCTTTGGATTCAAATTTGAAGCAAAATCATTTTTACCCTTACAATTTAAATTCTTGTTAAAATCCTGGGTCTAGTGTTTCCATATAAAAGGGTTTAGGGTTGACAGTTTGGTTGGAGAGAAAAGACCACGGAATGGGGCTTGAAGCTGATTGTATTTGTCAGGGCTACTTCAGCTACTTAAATCCGAAAACCAAAACAACAGTGGCTTAAGCAAGAGATAACTTGATCTCTCTCTCACGTAGTGGTCAGGAAGTCAGACTTTCTAGCTCACAGTTTCCTCCTTTTGAGCAACTCATCATAGTATAGTAAGGCTGCTGGAGCTCCAGCTGTTATATCCAAGTTCATGTAACTAGATGGAGGAACAGGAAAAAAAGGTGGCTCTCCCCCTTAAAGAATTCCTGAAAATACTATACAACATTTCTGCTTGTATCTCATTAGTCACATAGTACACACAAATGTAACTTTTATCTAGGCAGGGATGAGTCGCATCAAAACTCAAGTTTTGTTATTAAGGAAAGAGAAAGCTAGCATCTATAGCAGTTTGCATGGTACATTTTTATTTCAATTTGTATCAAGGCGGTACAGTTTGGAGTAGGAAGATGAAAGAGTCAGGTCAGGACAAATTAGGGTTTTGTTTTGTTTTGTTTTTCCCAAGGAAAAAAAGCAGAATTGGGTTAACCACACTGAGAGTTATTTCACAAACACCTCACAGTTTTCTGTTAGAAAGGCTGGAGGTAAATCAATGATTGCACAAAGAAAACTAAGTAAACAACTTTGCCAAAAAAAAAAAGGTCCAGTTGGGAACTGATGCTTTAGCACTTCAGTCAAACAAGTTTGCTAAAAGTAAACACCAGAATTAGTCAATTTATACTCCCAGTATAAACTGGGGAAAACATGCTTCTCCACAAGAAGAAGAACAGAGATGAGCCAAGCTTCCCTAGTTATTCTTCCCAAATCTACCAACCAGCTAAGTCACCCTGTCTCCCCAGGAATGGAGTGGCTTAAGAGCAAAGTGATGCCAGGAGTTTATTTAGGGAAGCTCTTTCTTCACAGAAAACATAATTAGGGAAAAGTGTTTTTCTTCCAACATCATACAGGTTATTTAATCTGCCCTGTGCTCTGATTCCTAGACTGTAATCTATCTTCTAAGAATATGCAAAAATAACATGTCTGAAATGTTTTGAAATTGAATAATGCTGTTTAAATTGTCAATATTTAATGAACATACAAGAGGTTCCAGTCACGGTTCTAAGTCCATTACTTGTACTAACTGAATTCCCCAAACATTATTACCTACAATAAGGAAACTGAGTCCCCAAGGTCAAGTAGTGTGTTTAAGATCATGGAGCAAGTTAAGTGGAAGAATGTATTTCAGATGCTTTCTTAGAGATTCTCTTCAGTAAACTAAACCTGAGGGCACGATGTTCTCTCCATATCTTGGTCATCAATAAAGATTTACAGATTGAATTCGTATGTTGCTGCTTAATATGTGACTGTGCCCACAGGGAGTTTGCTTTCTTGCTCTAGGCATATTCTGCTAACCTAAGACTCAATCATTTTAGGACAGCCCCTTCAGGAACTCTTTCTCTGCTTTACCCTCCCTCCCATGTGTCTGAATTAGGTGCACCTTTATTGTACCTTTGTTGTATTACATACTGTATCGTGTTGTATGATAACTGCCTTTTTCCTTTTCTCCCTTTCCCATGAGAGTTCTTGAGACCAGGATTGTGTTCTTTATCTCTGGATGACAGTGTTATAAAATTATTTATACTTCCTAAATATACAAGAAAACTATACTTTATTCTTTTTTGATTTAAGTGGAATTTTTATTTTTGATCATAGCTAGACCTCACTTATCATTATTAGGTTTTTGGAAACTGGCTTTAAGTGAAATGATGGCTAATGAAACCAGTCTTAGCACAGGCTAAGTGATGGAAACAAAAGTTAAGTTCTCACAGCCTATTTCTAGGTCACAAAAACATCACTAAACTTTTAAATAAAGTTCCCAAACAGTCCTAATATTAAACAGTTGTTTATATTTATTAATTCAACCTGCTCATTTGAGTTTCTTGATGGAGCTAGCTGGAGCCTGTCCTGCAGCTCAGGGTACAAGGCAAGACCAGTGGTGACAGACGCTCTTCCGTAGCAGGGCACACTCAACAGAGACACACTCACTCACCCAGTTTCCCAGTTTCTCCTATTAACATCTTACAATAGTTTGATGTATTTGTTAAAATTAGTGGACCAATATGGACACATTATTATTAACTACACTTCATAGTTTATTCACATTTTCTTAGCTTTATACAATGTCCTTTTTCTATTCTAGGGTCCCATCAGGATACCACATTATGTTTATTTGCCATTGTCTCCTTAGACTTCTCTTGGCTGTGACAGTTTCTCAGACTTCCTTGTGTTTTCTTTGAATTAATTTTTATTGAGATAAAATTGACATATAACAATGTTTAAATTTAAGGTGCACAAATATATAAATTTGATACATTTATATATTACAATATTACATTTGTAGGGTTAGTGAACAACTCTCTCAGGTCACATAATTCTTTTTCTGTGGAAACAAAATTAAGATCTAGTGAAATCTTAATTGCAGTAATTGTTACCACAATTAGGGTCTAGTCTCTCAGCAACTTTGGAATTTATAGTACAGTATTGTTATCTGTAATCACTATCCTGTGTATTAAAGCTGCAGGATTTATTTATCTACTAGTTGGAAGTTTATACCCTTAAACAATATCTCCCCAATCCTCCCACCTCAAATCCCTGATAACCACCACTGTATTCTGGTTTTTTTTAGGTGTTCAGTTGTTTTAGAATCTGTATATAAGTGATATACCGTATTTGTCTTTCTCTTTCTACCTCATTTCACTTAGCATGATGCCCTCAAGTTCCATCCATGTTGCAAATGGTAGTTTCCCTCTTTCTTGTGACTAAATAATATTTCATTGTGTATGTATGTATTTGTCTGTTGCTGGCATACTTTTTAATCCATTCATCTGTTGATGGACACACTTCAATTATTACCATATAACTACTTTTTTTCCCCTCTACAATAGGCATGGGGAAACAAAATTGATTTAAGTCTAGTCTGTTTAAGAACTAAGTTTTTGGGAATATACAATAGTGTAAAAAATATAAATAAAAATATATTAAAAATAAACTAAGTAATGAGTAAAATGAAACTAATTTTGACCCTGTTATTTCAATAATTTCTTTTAATTCTGTTTTGTATTGCAGTTGTTATTCTGTTTCCTTCATAGTAGCCATCCTAATGTATGTGAGGTGGCTTACCTCATTGTAGTTTTGATTTGCATCTCCCTGATGATTAGTGACGTTGAGTGTCTTTCCATGTGCTTATCTTCTTTTGTATATCTTCTTTATAGAATTATATATTTAGTCATTTGCCAGTTTCTAAGTTGAGTTGTTTGCTGTTTATTTTCCTGAGTTTCCAGATGTTGTGGATATTAATCTTGTCAGATATATGATATGCAGATATATTTCCCATTCATTATATTTCCTTTTTACTCTGTTGATTTTTATCCATTGATATCAGAGTTTTTAATTTTCATGAAGTACAATTGTCTATTTTTTCTTTTATTGTCTTTGCTTTCAGTCAGGATGCCCTTCCTTTATCCACCCCTTCCTCCCTTCTTCCCTCCCTTTTTCCCCCATTCCCATCTTGCCTTCTTTGCCCTTTTTTAAACCTAATTGCTGTAGGCAGGTCTTCTAGTACTATGTTGAATAAAAGTAGCAAAGTGGGCTTGATCTTAAAGGATCTTAAAGGATCTTAAAGGAAAAACTTTCATTCTTTCCACTGAGTATGATAGTCATTATGGATTTTTCACTTACGACTTTTCATGAAAATTATTGAACTTTGTCAATTACTTTTTTTATGCACTGTTTAAGATGATCTTTTATTTCTTTCAAAGAATATGAATTTCCTTTTCCCTTTTGAAATGACACAGCGAAGGCTAAGAAATTTGAATTTACCATATCTTATGCTAGTATGATATATATATATATATAATATATATATTATGATATATGTGTGTGTATATATATGTCTAACATGGTGGTGATAATAATGCATTTACTAGCTTTTCAAAAATAGCACACCTCTTTTATTAATTTTGGCTAACAAAAATTACTTCATTTACTGAGTTATGAATAGGATTTTATATGATAATGGATTTTGTGGGCCTTTTGACCAACTCAAAAAGGTGGAAAACAAATAAACCTCTCCAAAAAAAGCTTTCAAAATAAAAGAATGCATAAGATATTCAGGCAATATTAAGGTCTGTCTCTCCTATGAGTGAGTGAGCTCTTAGAGGGGAGAAAATCTTTCTCCCTTAAACCCATTACTTAGAACTGGAGGTTGTTGCCTATAAAGTAGCACTCTTAAATAAAACATCTTGGGAGGAAATAAGATAACAATGGTATAGCTCTTGCCCTTTCTGTCTTCTCTTTGCCTCAAGAGAGAATGTGCCAAACAGTAACTTTCATGTAGTTAATTTACTGTGAAGTATAAATATGAAAGTATCCAAGTTTTGCAAATAGTGTAAATAGGGAACAGTTGTGACATTTGACTAAGTATTGTTGAACTCTTTTTAGTATTAAGAGAGGATTGTGCTTTTTTTCAACATGTCATTAGTGATTGCTTTCTTGCTTTGAAGCTATAGAGACTCATGCATTATTCAGTCCTCAAAAGTTAAGTTGATGGATTGAGACTAGATGGCCAAACGGTAATATAAAGCCAGAATTATAAATAGAGGTACTTTAAACCATCAAATTGGGCCTTTATTTGTAGTACATTGTGTGAAAATAAAATCAAATGAAATATAATCTATGAGTAATACTTGTATTACAGATTCTCAGTTTCATGACCAAGACACCTATTTCACCAGAACATTTAACAGAAATATTTCACTGCTGATTAAGTAAACTCAGAGGAAAGGTCAACAGTATAACTACAAAGGCCAATCTATTTTAATTGCCTAAGGTTTAAAAAAAGCTCTCTTCTCCATTTACAGTCACAGAGGGAGTCATTTTCCTGCTTACACAGTGGTAAGGGGTTGTATATCATGAATGCAACATAGTGAATAATGAGCAAAACTTTAAAGTTAAATTAAATTTTTCAGCACTTTGGAAAGTTTATTTCATGAATATAGATTACATGTCTTATCAAATGATTGCTTATTTGGTCATATAGAAAAGTTCTTTGGTTACATAGAAAAAAATATTATTAAGCTTTCATTTTTGAAAAAATGTTTTACTGGAAAGAATTTATTTAATGATTTAAACTTAGTAAAACTACATTAAAATATATATTAAATAGGATAGTAAAGGTATTTTAAAAGTACAACCATATGAAATATATCCTAATTTCAGAAGAGACTCAATATTTAGCCTTTGAACTCATATTATAAATTATGCCATATTAATATATTCTATAGGATCCAATTTGATTTCTTTTTCCTTCCAAGGCTTATTGCTCTTTGATATTAAAAGTTTAAAGTAATGAAAATTTGAGGTGCTTTATAATTTCTTCATATTATATCTTAATAATTACATTAAAGTCAAGTTGTCAAATGACATTTTTGTGCTTACAATTTTGGATTGGTAGCACTCGTTTATGATATACCCACTTATGATAAAACCTCTAAAGATGAGAATAGAAGGAACCTACTTCAACATAATGAATGCCATATATCACAAACCTACAGCCAATATAACGCTTGATGGAAAACTGAAAGCTTTCACTCTAAGGCCAGAAACAAGATAAGGATGCCTACTACCTCCACTTCTGTTTAATTTAGTGCTAGAGGTTTTAGCTAGAGTGATCAGACTACAACAGGAAATAAAAGAACTCCAGATTGGAAAAGAAGTGAAAACTATTATTATTTCAAGATAGTATGACACTCCATGTTGAAAACCCTGAAGATGCCACCAAAAAAAGCCATGATAAATAATAAATCATTATAGCAAAAGAGATAGGCTACAAAATCGACATTTAAAAATTGATTGCATTTTTGTGTAAGGAATGAGATGAAAAAGAAATTAATGAAATAATCCCAGAATTATTCAGAATTACATCAAAAAGAATCAAACACTTTTGAATTAACCTAACCAAGGTGATAAAGAACTTCTACAATAAAAACTGCAACACATTAAAGGGCATAAATCATGACCCAAGAAGATGAAAACACATTTCATGCTTCTGTGTGGATACAATCAATGCACTCAAAATAGCTATTTTAGATACCATATGTTTGTAGAGGTGTGAACCTAGACCCTAAAACATAATGTTGTAAATCAATAAACATGATTTTAAAAATAAATAAATCTGAAAAAAGGACTATTCTGCCAAGACCAGTATATAAATTTAGCACAATTCCCATTAAAATGTCTGTAATATTCTACAAAGAAATTGAACAAAAGTATTTAAAATTTAGGTGGAACTATAAAAAGTCTCAAATAGCAAAAACAATTCTGAGAAAAAAGGAGAAAAACAGAAGCATCATGTTACCTGGCTTTATGTTATAAAGCAACAGCAATTAAAATAAAATGGTATTAGAATAAAAATAGATACATGGATCAATGGAACAGAAATAAATTCATGCATATGTCAATACCTAATTCCTGAAAAAGGAGCCATGATCATACAATGGGAAAAAGAGAGTCTCTTTAACAAATGGTGCTAGAAAAACAAATGAAAGATTACATGTAAAAAGATGAACTTTTTACTAACTCCATTTTCTAACTCCATGCACAAGAATAAACTCCAAATGAATTAAAAGACTTAGATGTAAGACCCACTACAATAAAACATACAGAAGGAAACACTGGCCATATGTTTCATGACATCAATGATACAGATGTTTTTGGGAAAAAAAAGATGTTTTTGGAGAGTTGATCCTTATAGCAAGGGAACTAGAAGTAAAGATAAGCAAATTTAAAAAAGGTTTTATACAGCAAAAGAAAAGTAGATTAAAAAGACAACCAATGGAATGGGAGAAAATACTCATACATTATACAACCTGCAAGGGCTTCTACCCAAGATATTAAAAAAAAAATTCAATGTAACAGTTAAAAGAAACAACCCAGTTGAATAAATAAGCAGGATATCTGAATAGATAATTCATCACAGAGGATATCCAGACAATCAGAAGATACATTGAAAAATATTATCGCTTTCAATAAGGGAGATGTTGGCCTAAACCACAAAAAGATATCTCACACCTGTGAGTTTAGAACATATTAAAAGACCCCAACAACAAGTACTGGAGAGGATTCAGAGAAAGGAACCCTATTACTCTGTTGGTGGGAATGTAAACTGGTATAGCCATTTTGGAAAGTGATCTGGATTACCTTTAAAAAACTGAAAAAGGAAATTCCTTATAACCCAGCAATCCCATTCTTGGGCATCTATCTAAAGAACTTGAAACCATCAACTCAAAAAAATATGCTGTACAATGTTTACGCAGCATTGTTTACACTAACTAGGATATGGAAACAACCTAAGAACTGATAGAGGATTGGATTAAGAAGATTTATATTGATATATCTACAGTATGGAATATTATTGAACAATAAAGAAAGACAAATTTTTCCCATTTACTGCAAAATGGAAGAAATTTGAAGGAATTATGTGTAGTAAAGCCAATTAGAATGACAAAGATAAATATTGTAACTTTACATAGCAGGCAATTTGACAAAGCAAAATACTTATAAAGATGAGTGGACACTAATTTAGTGGAAGCTTCTGAGTTTAAGAGGGAGTAGGGAGGGAAAAAGTGTCAAAGGAGTATAAGGGATGGTGATGGGAGGAAGATTTACCCATTGGAATCTAGGGACAGCTTGAAAGTTGAGCAAGCCTGGCTGATCCTTTTCATGGTAGCAAAGTTTCTCCTGCTGAAAAATGGGCTGAACCATCAGGAACCCCAATTTTTCAAAGCTACATACGGAAGAGCAGAATAATACTCTTCCCAACACCCATTCCACTCAGTGTTTGATAAATATAAATATAGGATTGAGTAGCATAAAACTTCAGAAGACAAATAGTTAAACAGCAATTTATGAATTATATAAAACTCTTGAATAAACTGTTTTAAATCCCAAAGCTTTGAGTATAAAAGAGCAACTTAACAAAAAACTCGAGTGAAGAATCACCATGCCTGAGGACCAGTCTCCTTTGACCTGTACAACATATGCCTGATACAGTGACTGCCTTTTCCCCTAGACATTTGAATGCGTATAGTCTGAGAACCATATTCCCCTTGCTAGCCTAGGGGGGTCCCAAGGAAAAACATCTGACAGAGAACTCCTGGTAAGTGGCACCAACTTTCCCATTCAGCCTCACAAGTCAGAACCCAGGAAACACTGCAGAATCTGGGAGATCCATTCCTAGAGCAACTGTTTCTTGCACCCAACTATTCCCACCAACATTCTGGTTCTTAATACTATGATAATACACAAAATCTTTGATTCTACAATTAATCTACCTGAGGACTTACAGTCTTTATTGTTTCTTAATTTCTCTATAATTATGAATCTATTTTTCTAACACTTTATTATGAAAAAGTTTAAGCATACAGCAATGTTGAGATAATTTTTAATGCAGAACCTTAGGTCTAATGCTAGAGCTACTAAATCAAATTGTATTTCAACATTTCCAAGTGATTTGTAAGAGCGTTCAAGTTTGAGTTCATGCCTTCCTAATAGACCTACTTTGTACTGTTCTGAAAATTTCAGGTCATCAGCTAGTCAAGTCAGTTAGATGCTTTTAAAATTCTGCAATCTGTAACTTTGTGTGTCTTAAGCTCTTCCTCCTTTATTTTGTCAGAGATGAGACACTTATTTTTCCTTTGTATTTTCCATATTTTAAATTTCTTTCCTTTTGATAATTTTAGGCTTGGAGGCAAAGCACCATCTAGTTTTCAGGGGACATATTTTCTCTCTGATCAACTTGAAAGACTCTTTTTTCCATGGAATCTCCCTCAACAACATTGAAATACTGAGGTTCTGTTTACTGTCAAATTCTATTAGAAAGGTGAATTGTCATTAGTGTCAGTTGTATATTTTTAGGAAGTTTTAAAGTAATCTTTAGAAATAAAACCACCCAAAGGTGGTTTCTGCCATGTTCAACTTTTTGTTTTAATTGGACTTTTCACAACATTATGGAAAACAACATTAAGGACACTGTGTCTCAGAAATTTCCTCTCTCCCATCAGTAACTATATTTTACCTTAGCTATAAGTTTTCTGTTATTTTATTATAGAACGCTAAACCAATTAAGGGGAAATCTTTGAATGTTTTCTCCCATTTGTTCTCTTTGTTTTATTTTCTATTTTATTTCTGTCTTTGTTATAAAAGGAAAAACATCCTCATAGAATGTTGGCATTTTGAAATTTAGGTTTTTGTGTATATAGTTTTAATATTTTTGCTTATGTATCAGAGATTATATTTAGAAATATTCTTTGTATGTTACTCTTAAATCTTTTTAGTTTGTAAGTACCAACAAAATTAATTTATTTCTTAAGACCGCTCTTCACTTTGAAACCATATCCTGTTTCTACCTTTTGTCTAAAAAACCACACAGGATGATGAAGAAATACGGTGAGATAAGTCTGCTGAAATATACTTACCACAAGCTATTCTCAGTGTCATTAATTGAATGATATATAGAATTTCATGGCTCAAGAAGCAAGGTAATTTGAAAGTGACCCTGAGAATTCTTCTTGGTTGCCTGAACCAATAGGCCATATGGGGCCTCCCAATTCAGCCAATGGGAGAAACCACTTTAGTACTCAGCTTTCTGTCGGGCTAATGGCATTATTTTACCCTCTTGCAGAACTATGACTTTCTATGGTCTCTGCTGTCTTCAGGTCCTGGGAAGCTAGCTTTCCAGTGACTTCCTCTAAAACAGCTTGCAATCCAGAGTGCCTAATATTCAAGTTGCCTGCTTATCTCTTCTGATAAGGTTGCTATCATGCTTGCCTCATAAAAAGAGAACCTTAGTGAGGTCTTTTCCCTGGAATACTGGACAAAGTGTCATCAGTTGCCTGCGCCTCTGCATACTTCTTCACAGGAAAAATGATAAAATCAAAGGACCTGTGACTTTTCTTGTTGCTGACTTCTTGAGTTTTCTCAGTAAAGCCTTTTCTTTAACCCTTATATTATACTGTAAAATTCATCCTGAGCTCTGGTGAGTCTCTTGTGGCCACCATAAAGGGACCTATTTGCATAACATATTCAATAATGATAATCAAAGCTTTGTTCTGCATAACCTGATCTGAGACAGTTTATATTTCAGTTTGCATATTTATAATATGGATTGAAGTCACTGATCATGTTCATATTTTGCTTTAGACAAAATGCCCTCCTCTTTATATACATTAACTCTGCATTTTCTTCCCATTCACCTGTCTCTCTTATTTATACTTTTCTTTGTCTGGATAAGATTCCATCATGTGTAGTTCAATAATACTGTTGCCAGTAAGTACCCTACAGTCCCTTCCCTTCCTGTCTTTTTGTAGCATCTGCCAAGCACTATACCAGCTGTGACAACTAAAAATGTGTTAAAACATTGCCAAATGACCCATGTAAGGAAATATTTTTCTCCATTTGTTAATCATTATTCTATCCACATGGCTTCTGTTAAGGTTACCAATAGTTTTTTTTTCTGTTGAGGTAATAATGGTTTACAGTACATTACATTTACATTATTGTATTTATTTCAGAGGTTATATTTCAGACCTCTACAAATATATGTTTTCACACTATCCCACCACCAAACCCCCAATAATCTTCCACCATACACCAATGACTTTCTTGACGCTAAATCTTGTTTCTTACCTTTATATCTCAGCCATATCTCAGTGGCATCTAAGATTGTGAACCACTCCCTTCTTTATTTTTTGAAACTGTATTTTTTTGGCTTTTTAAATTTTTTTAAAAAAAAATTATTATTATTATTTATGTCTTACATTATTGTTTATTCCCTGTAGGTTTCCCACCACCAATTCACCCATGAACTGTCCCACATAGTCCCTTGTGCTCTTTTTCCCCCATTTTGAGCCCTTATCCTCCCCCTCTCTCACTGAATGTCTCTCTTTTATTTGGTTCCCCTATATTCCTGCTATAAATGAAACCATTTGATGTTTTTCTTTTTCCTTTTGGCTTATTTTGCTGAGCATGATCCCTTCTAGCTCCACCCATGTTGCTGCAAATTGCATGTGTGAAACTGAATTTTTTAAAACTGAGATAATGTTGGTTTAAAACACTGTGTATGATTTAGGTGTATAGTTTTAGATCTTTTAGGTGTATGTTACCACACCCCACTTACCACCAAGGTGCCCATAGTCCTCCACCATAGTCCATTGTGACCCCTCTCCCTTTGACTCCCCCACCCGACCCAGCCCTTCTGATCACCTCAATTCTGCAGATTTCTTGAAACATTTTTCTTTTGCTTCCAATGAATTAACATTCTCTTGATTTTCCTTTTACTTCTCAGATTGTTTTTCTCCTCTCAATTCCCCTTCCCTTCTTCCCCTTCTCCCTCTTTCTCCCTCTATCCCTCTCTCCCATCCTCCTCCATTCCTTCTTTCCCTTTCTACAAATCTCCTTTGTAGTTTCATCTTCTGCCAATTAACAACTAATGCTGGTATTCTATACTTACTTTGTTCTCTTCTGAGGGAGGGAATCTCATCATCTCTTTTCCATCCAAGGCTTTAATTTTCTTCTTTATACTTCTGCTTTCAGCTATGATGAACTAGGTCAGTATGATGAACAGGCCACCCTTGTCACCAACAGCAACAAAGCAGCTAGATACAGTAGTTTACCTATAGCCTGTGAGTTTTTATCTCTACATGACAGCCTTCTCTTTTAGAGGAAAAAGTATTTCCTTCCAGGTCTACTTTTCAAAATGGAAATTTAGTTCTTAATTAGAATAATAGAGATATATATGAAAATTTTATTAAATACCTGCCTCTAGGCCTATCTCTTATACCGCTAAACCTTCACCAACATCATCCCCCATTATTATCTCTCTTGTATTCCTATGAGACAACTAGCCATGGTGCAGTTCTTTGTCTTCAAGCTTCACCACAGGACTTACTATCACTTATTATATAGAGCCCTAAACTTTAGAAAACTATCTTTATTAAATTAAGATTAATTCCTCTCTCTCTAATGTTCATGTTATTCTAATTAACAAATACAAGCTACGTACTTAATACATTCTAAGTTTTGCTAATAAAACTTCCATTTTCATCTACTTATATGTAAGTACAAGGTTTTTTAGTGTTATAAATATAAATGAAATTTAAATCCTGACTCACTCTAACAATAAAGTGCTATTAATCCATGGATAAATAAACTTTTAAACATATTAAAAATATTAGGTAGTCAACTTAACAAATTCATGAAGGATGTATTGTTTTTCAAATATCTCTTAGGTGTACCTAAGCAAAAATCTTTGGTGATAACTCATCTAAACAAATAAATATGGAAGATTATAAAATTAATCACCTAAATCCTTTAAAATAGCCAGCCATCTATTTTTAACTGTCCTGTTGGCAGATTTCAGTGGACAGCTGTAGCAAGGACACAGAGGCTGCCCTGAGGGTGTGGAAGAACACTGTTGGTCCACTTATTTTCAGTTGTGAAATTTTTTTAAACCCTAATATTTAAAAGACATAATTGAGGCTAATATTTTCTGGGGGTGGAAATAGCCCCTGTTAGTGCTGCAAAACAGAGTCTGGAGATCTAGAAGCCTATATTGGCAGCAACTCTGGTCCCTTTCCCTCCAGACCTCTAAGTTGTCCAGAAATCCTTGTCTTCTTTTATCAGGACTTAGGAGCAGTGAGAGTGAGGCTGGACTTGATCCAGGCCACCTTCATGCTATCTTGTTGACAAGTCCACACAGGAGGTACCTGTCCTCAGTTTAGACTCTTTTCCTGCACAAGTCATACATTTTCTGCTTCAGGGCAAGGGATTGGATATCAACAGTAGCTGATATTTGAGAATAGGCATTTCCCTAAAGTTCTGTTAATAAAAAACTAGTCATTTCATTTCTTCCTCTGCCACTTTCCTAGCATTTGAATTTATTGGCTCTGTCTAGGAGAGCAGATTCAGTTTAGAGTTGAGAGTCTGCTACTTCAAGGACTTTGAGTGGCAGTAAACTTGGGCTCCTACTGTCAAACTTTAATAACTAAATCTTTGAAATAGTGGAGACTATTTCCTGAATGTGTATTTATTTGTCCTTAGATAGCTTGGATTAGGGTGCATCCTATCATATACTACCTTATGGACTCAAAAATCACTGTTTTCCCTTCCTTGCTACCTTCTGGGGCCCAGGGCTGGGCATTGGTCCTCTCTTTATGCTTTCAATAACTTCACTTCATAATGCGCATTCAGTTTCTCTGTGACTAGCCTGAATCAGTACAGTCCAGGCTTACTAACTCCAAATCTCAGAGAAAAGGGAGTAGAGTATTCCTTCCTTCACAGAAAATCTAAAATTTCCTTAAGCAAAATTTCTCTCCTTATGGGTTTGTTAAGAGGAGAGACTGACTTTGCTAGGATGATAATTAATTCTCACATACCTGTACTCTGGAATGAGGGTGTGGGCTTTGCAGAGCCGCAGAGGCAGCTGTCCTCCCAAGACTGCCCACCTGTGACTCTGCAGGACTCTCTTTTTAACAAACCTGTCCCTTCCAGGGGCAGCTCTTCCTGCCTGCTTGTGTCTGTGCAAGCACCCTCCCCTTTCTTTCCTTCCCCTCCCCTTTCTTCCCTTCCCCTCCCCCTCCCCCTCCCCTCCCCCTCCCCTGCCCTTTTGGATATAACTAAACCTTTCTGCCTCGAAGTGAAACTTTCCTGGGGAAGCTCACTGCATGCTGCTGAAAGGAGAGCACTGGTGAAACTTTTCTCAAAACGCTGCACCTCTCCAAACTTACATCAGTAAAATTGTTGTAAGAAATATGCCCTTTCTTCTACCTGGAGACAATTCATTGTGGTGGGCCAATTTCAATCTGAAAATTAACACATTTTGGTTTTGAAAATTTTTCTAAACCTATTATTTTGGGAATAGCCTTCATCTCTGATCGCTCTTTTCTCCTATTCTGATATTGAGTCTTCTAGCTTGATCCTCTAAATCTCTTATTTCTTCATTCATATAGTCCATCTCATTGCTTGTCTTTTTGTTCTGTTCTTTTGGAGGTTTTTTTTTTTCCTGTTTTGATTTTGTCTTCCACAATTTCTATTTAAATGTTTGCTTTTGGGGCCTTCCTGGTGGCTCAGCGGTTGAGCGCTGCTCTGTGGAGCTGCCGGGAGTGCACGATGCGGGTTCAATGCCCAGCCGGGGAGAATCCCACATGGTGCGCAGACCTCTCCTGAAGCTCTCGGTGCTCCCACTGCTCCTCTCCCGCTGTATTTCTGATCTGCCTGTTCTGCTCCCCACTCTGTCTCTGGTGAACCTTCTCGCCGCCCCCCGCCTTTGGCCTGTACCCCAGCTTGTGTGTATAAATAAATAAATCTTTAAAAAAAAATAAATGTTTGCTTTTGGTTCTGATGTTTTTAATTTTAAAAATTCTCTCTTGTTCATTGCAATTTCTTTATTCATGTCTGCCTGTTTTGTTTTAGTGAATAGGACATATTCTCTAATATCTTTGAGTTTCTGTTTTTAGCTTCTTTCTGTCCTCTGCAATATTTCTGTTTATTCTAGATTCTTTTTGTTTCTTCATAAGACATTGAATACACGCATGGGTGGGGCTTGTGAATTAGTGGCTTCTAGATCATACTGCCTGGGCTTTAAATAGAAGCTATTTAAACCTTTTTAGCCTCCATTCTTCACCTATAAAATGGGTATAATAAAAAATATGTTCCCTCTAGACTTGTTGCTAGTATTAAATGGAATAATACTTGTGTGTGGCACTTGTTGAGGTCTCCCTCTGGGGACTTAGAGCAAGATGGAGAATGGATCTAGAGGGGCAAGTGGAAATCTCCACCATAGTGCTCAGCAAATGTTCATTCATTCACTAATTCAATAAATATTTATTGCTTACTTAATATGTGCCAAGTCATATTTTAGGCAACAAGATAAACCATATGGATCTTATAGTATGGTAAGTTGCTCTTACATTCTCATGGGTGAAGATGGAAAAGTGACAATAAATATCTTAAGTCAATTATATAATGTTAGGTTATAAGTGAATAGTATAATGGACATGAGGGTGACAATGATGGTAGGGATAGGTTGCCACTTAAATGGGGACATCAGGATCGGCCTATTGAGAAAGTGACATTAAGACTTGAGGGAGGTGACATAGGAGCCATGTTTACATTCAGGGATGAGTGTACCGGGAAGTGAACTTATCAAGTTCAAAGTCCTCAGGCAGGAGAATCCCAGATGTATAATTAGAGCAGCCTTGGTGCCTGGAGAAGAATGGCAAAGTTAGAGGGGAAAGGGGGCATGATTGTATAGAATTTTGTAAGCAACTGAAAAATGTTGACTTTTACTTGGAGTCAAATAGGCTTTTACTCTGAGTCAAATAGGTTACTGCTGAGAGCTTTCAAACAGACCTGATCTGACTTGCATTTTAACTTGTCATTGTAGCTATTTTATTGACAGTAGTCTATAGGAGCCAAAGATGTAAGCAGGGAGACTAGTTAGGAGCTTATCCCAGGAATCCATATGAAATGATGGTGCATTTGACTGAGGTGATAACAGAGGAGGTGAGAAGAAAGGGTCGAATTCTGCTTGGCTCTGAGGTAGAGTCAATAGGGCTTCTGGATGGACTGATGTGAGGACAATTTTACATTTTTACTCTGAGAAATTGGAAGTGTGCAGTTGCCCTTAAATAAAGTGAGGAAATTATAGATGGAACATATCTGGAGAGGAAGGTTACAAGTTTACTTCTGGATGTGTGAAATTTGAGGCATATATTAGAAATCCAGGTGGGGATGTTAAGAAGCAGTTGCCTATAGGAATTTGGTGTTCAGTATGGAGATCTGGGGGACCCTGATATTATAAAATAGTATAAAAATTCATGGGTGAGAGCTTCTTTGTAATGCATGTGGAAAAGAGAAAAGGGTTCAAAATGTCAACCCTGGGGAACTCCAAAATTAAGAGGTTGGGATTTAAGAAAAAAGAAAGAAAGAAAGTGAGATGGAGCCACCAGTTTTGAGTTTGGAGAAAAACAAGAAAGCAGAGTATGCTGAATGACAAAAGGAGAAGGGTTTCTGGAAGGACAGAGTGAGCAGTGAGTGAAATGCTGCTGATAGCATGAAGAGGACTAAGAAAGATTTAAGTGGTGACCTGATGATAGCAGAAGGCAGTTCTGCTGGAGGGGTGGAGCTGAAAAATCTGAGAGGTGGAGGCAGAGAGGCATGGAGACAACTAGTGAGACTTTTTCAAGGAGGTGTGTTCTAAATGGCAGCAGACAAATGATGTGAAACTGGAGGGGAAAATGCAGCTAGGGCCCTCTTATTTTTTAGTAATGAAGAAAAAACTATGTTTACTATTAATGTGACTCAGGAGAGGAGAAAAAATGGATGCTGTAGAAAAGAAGGAACTGTATCAGTCTTGGTTTGGCAAAAATAAATGGTGCACACAAATTGGTTAATTTGAAGAGAACTGTAAAAGGAACTTTTTATTATGCAAAATTGTGGCCAGGCTATAGATTTTCTACTTCCCACTTCCTTGGTAACTCCAAAGCAGCTAGTCATCAACTTCTGCTAGACATCTCCAATTTAACTTGTCCCAAACCAAATCTCTTTGACCCCTCTGTTAACAGAAAGGAATGTTCTGTTACCTAGAAAAAGAATCCAAAAATGTAAGGCATCAACCAAATCACAACTTTGCCAGGTATCAACCTCTCTGAATGTGGAAGATATAGGACAATTAGAAATAGTCTAAGATAAACACAAATAATAATTCTTTTTTAAAAATATTTATTTATTTATTTATGCATACAAGCTTGGGTACAGGCCAGAGGTGTGGAGCAGTGAGAGGGCTCACCAGAGACAGAGTGGGGAGAAGAGGCAGATCCACCGAAGCACACTGCTGAGGGGAGCAGCGGGCGAGGCAGGAAATGTCTGCTGCACCATGTGGGAACCTCCCAGGCCAGGCATCAAACTAGAGCCTCCGCTGCTGACAGCTCCACAGCGCTGCGCTTAAACCGCTGTGCCACCAGTGGAGGCCCCAGATAATAATTCTGATAATAAAACTCCTTTGGAGCATTATAATCTATAGAGTTACTCCCTGTTTTATAAAGTCAGAACTACTAACCCTGACTAGATAGTGCTAATTATGAATTTCAGTACAATGTGTGTGTGAGAGAGAATATGTGAGTGTGTATATGTAGGCATGTGTATATAGCATTAGACTTTTCTCCTTCATGTCTTCCCCCCTTGTAGAAATAATATCCCCCCTTTTATTTAATGCTTTTTTCCACTGGGATTTCCCCAGTGGTGTCAGATCTGAACTAGGCTAGATTTACACTAGACCCAGTACAACAGTGTTTTAATTAATATAGCTCTGAAACAATTGGCTATTAGTATTTGAAAAGTTTTCATAAGTACCTGTTTAGGAGTTCTCAGTTCCTCTCTCCAAGGCATTTACCACTGTTCTAGGAATTGTGGGAGAAATACAGTAAGATGTCGGGTCTTCACTTTTCAGGGGTAATACCTAATAGGCAGTGTTTTGGAGTGGGTGGGTAGAAAGGTACTAGTTACCTCCCTCTCCTTCAGTGGTCAGACAGAAAGGAAAATGGGGTTGTCACTTAGGAGATAAATTCACTCTTCTACACTTTCAGTTGCTCAGGATACTTAGAATTGCCAGGCATCTACTGCCACCATGTGGGTATTACATTTAGTGAATTCAAATTTAAGTGTTTCCCTGTTAAGACTAGTCCTAAGCCAATATGCAAAGAATTATAACTTCGACTTGGTGTCTTTCAGCCTCACACTGACTCCTAAGCTGCCTCTTGTTTTCCTCTGCTCTCAGACTCATAATGAGATTCCATTATTACTTTTCTCTTAAGTTATACTGTTAAAGCTGTGCTTGTCATGCTGCTGATAATCGCTCAGTGATTTTTAGTTTTTGCTACATCAGTGTGAGGCAAGAAAGACTCTAAACTGGTCCCCAACTTTCTGTCTCCCGGTATTCAGGCCTCTGTAATTCCCTTTACCTTTAGTGTGTGTGGGACCTGTGACTAGATTCTAACCAGTAGAGGAGATGGGAGGTCACTTCCATGATTATGTTACCAGAAAATACTAAATTCTTTCTGCCTGCAACAATTATGAAACTAAAAGACAAAGGGCAGTGACTGAATCTTTAATATCGCTTTAATTAGAACAGCTAATCTGAGAATGGCTGATCATCAAGCTCCAAGGTCAACAGTTCTAACACCTCATCTCTAATACCTCTCTATTGAGTTAAACAGAGACGGTTAATTATCAGCGAATGGCCTTCACTCTAGGCAGTTAACGATCTGGGAGTTTTATGGTGCTGTCTCCCTGGCAGCTCCCCCTCTGCTGGCATCTGGATTTAGGAAACTTCACTCCTTCTGAGATGGGTCAGTCTCTGACAGAAATGGCTCTTCCAGGCACCTCTTGGACTGGAAAGTTAACTCAGAGCAAACAGGTCACAGTCAAATGGTGTGTATATGTACAGATTCCTACACTATGCACAGTGCCCTTCTCACCCCCCTCCCTAGCCCCTAGCAATATACCTTCCAGATAATGGGAAAAACTGACTCTTTTGCTGACCTTCTGGTCTTGCATGCATGAAGTGAGCATCCATATTGGGCTTCAGATGAAATCACAGACCAGGTCAACACTTTGACTGCAGCTTTCATGAGAGACCCTGAAGATGAGAACCTGGTTAAATTGTACATCGATTCTATGAGAAGAAAGTCATGTGTTGTTTTTTAACCTCTAAGTGTGTGCTAATTTATTATGTAGCAATAGGTAATTAATATACAGTATTTTTGTTTTGCTTACACCACTTTCCTCATCATGGGACTGCAATATAAATCCTTGGAGACTACTCATGGAAATAAAGATATGACAGATGTCACCCTGTTCTCAGAGTTGTCCTTCCCCTTTTATCAAGGCCCTATCACTGAATCAGCTTGTTGTGTATGACTCCTCTACAATAAGTTCTCTCACAGGAGGGACCTCAGCTCCTCATACAAAGAGAGCTCTTGGATGTGAATATGTCATTTTCCAAATGAGCATGGACAGCCTAAATCCAGCCTTGGGCACAATTTAGCCTAAAGGTGAGACCTCACACTTTGTCAGATTATTTATCAACTTCCAGATGCACTCACAATCTCAGCTATAGGTATTATTAAACTTTCTTTTTTAATTGCACCCATAATTCTCCACCATAATCCACGGGACCTCTTCTTCCCTTTATTCCCACTCCCTACCTGTCCCTAAAGATAACCTCAATGTTTGCAAATGTTTTGCAAACAAAACATTTCTAAGGTTTGTTTTGTTTTGATTTTGTCTGTTCCTTTGTTTTATTTCTCTATATTCCTCACCAGTGAAACCATTGACTATGAAACCAACAACCAGTATTTGTCTCTCCTTCTGACCTATTAGTATGGTTCCCTCTAGTTCCATCAGTGTTGTTGTAGGTGACAAGATGACACTTTTTTTTTTATAATAGCTGAGTAGTATTCCGTTGTGTATATATACTGGATCTTCTTAATCTGCTCATCTGTATTTTGGGGGACAGGGGTAGAAGGTAATGGATTAAATATGTGTGTCTGCCCACCATTCTTATGTTAAAGCCTAAGTCCCTTCAAAACTCTGAGAAATTCAAGAAACCAGTGAATCCATAAAACAGAAATAGCAAGAACTTTAAGAACACACAATGCATTTTAAAAAAGAATGCAATTTAAATCTTTAGAAGAAGAACACTACAAGAAACTCATCTAAATGAACCCAATCTAAAATTGGAACTCTGTAGGAAAAGGTGGTGAATTCTAAACAATTGATGGGGTGAGTAAAACCCTAGATAATATTAAAGTTATCATGTGGAATACATATATTTATCTCACAGGATGAAGGGACCTAAGAGAGATTATAAGAAACCCCAACATAAAACAAACAAACATTAAATAGTATAGGAAAGGCATGTTGAAAATGTGTGTTGATTTCAAATCATTGTTGGGACTGGAAGAATGCATTTTGTACATTGTCATGGCACTTGAATCAAGACTGTGGAGACATAGGGTAGGAAATCCATCTTGAGTCTTCAGTGAATAATATTAAAATACTTAATAATAATAGTATAAATCCTCTTTATATTTTCAACTTTGGAATCTATTTACAGATAAATAGGAAATAACTAACTCTGGCTACAGAATGGAATAGAAACGCTATCCACCTTGACCATGTGAAAGTTATTGACAAACAGAGATGAGAGGGATTATAAATGGACTCTTTGAGATCCTATTATTTTCATCATATAAAGAAGACATTCAAAGAATAGTGTCTATATTAGCTACAAGTTTTTAGCTATATTAGCTACAAGTTTGGGTGCTAAATTAAGTCACAAAAATAACCAGCAGAGGAACTAAAAATAGTTATATGACAGCATTACATAGTGGGTAGAGATGGTCAGGGAATAGTAGCAAGAAATTAATAAAAAAAGTCTCAAGGTGTTGTATCAAGAAATAGTAGGAAAAGCATATTGTTAAGAGAATTGGAGGTAACCACCGAAAGAACCAAAGTGGATATATCTGACAGATCTGCCTTTGAGTTTAGGAACTGATGGCAGGGGGCAGTGCAACACAGAATGATTGCTTTTCATTATTTGGATTTTGTACTATTTGCTTTTTTAAAATCTATGTGCATGTTTTATTTTGAAAAGATTCAAAAAAGAAATATGTATTTTAACAACTTACTCCATTAGAAGTCTCTCTCTCTCTCTCTCTATCTCCCTCTCTCTCTCTCAGAATAAGTCACTTGCAAAGAACTTTTCTTGGGGTGGGTTGATATAACCGATCAAATCAATGAGTGAAAACTATACTCCTTGCATCCATCATTTCTGTAACACTGAATTACTATCCCTAGGTATTGCTGAATGGTATCAAAATATGATTTTTTTTAAAGTTTCCTTAATTACATCCTCACATTTGCTGTTAGGAATGAAAAAACATGTGCATTTTGGAAAACAATTTGGTAGTTTTTAAAGTTAAACATATGTTTACCAAATGATCTAGCAATCTACTTCTAAGTATTTACTCAATGGAAATGAAAACGTTGTGCACACAAAAACCAGTATTTATAATAACTTTATTTATAATTATCCCCAAATTAGAAACAACCTAAGTGTCCGTCAGCCAGCAAGTGGATAAGCAAACACTAGTAATACATACAAGGGAATATTACTCAGCATTAACAAGGAATGGACTTCTCTGATGCATACCACATGCTGTAATGTATTATGCTAAATGAAAGAAGGTAGATGTAGGGCCTCCCTGGTGGCGCAGCGGTTGAGTGCTGCGCTGTGGAGCTTTCGGCAGAGCGCGATGTGAGTTCAACGCCCAGCCCGGGAGAAATCCACATGGTGTGGCAGACCTCTCCTGCCTCACCCGCTGCTCCCCTCAGCAGTGCATTTCTGATCTGCCTGTTCTGCTCCCCACTCTGTCTCTGGTGAACCCTCTCGCCGCCCCACGCCTCTGGCCTGTCCCCCAGCTTGTATGTATAAATAAATAAATCTTTAAAAAAAAAAAAAAGAAGACAGATGTAAAAGGCCGCATAAGCTCTGATTCCATTCATATGCTATTCGGAGAAAGCAGATCAGTGGTGTTATGAACTGTGTTGCCCCAAAGTCAGATGTTGGCATCCTAACTCCCAGTACCTCAGAATGTGACCTTATTTGGAGACAGGGCCTTTACAGAAGTAATCACATTAAAATGAAGACTTTAAGTTGGGCTCTAATTCAGTATGACTGGTGTCCTTATAAGAAGAGAAAATCTGGACACAGAAACTCATAGAGGAAGATGATTGTAAAGAGACATAGGAAGAAGATGGGTATCTGAAAGCCAAAAGAAAGGCCTGGAATAGATCTCCAAAGGAACCACACCTGCCGACACCTTGATTTGAGAACTCCAGCCTCCAGAACTGTGAGAATATGTGTTTCTGTCATATAAGCCACCCAGTTTATGAAACTTTGTAATTGAAGTCTTAGAAATTTAACACCATTGTTTCTAGGGGTGAGGTGAGGCAAGGGTTGACCTTAGAGGTTCAGAAAATAACTTTTTGAGGTTATGGGATTGTCTTGGTTGTGGTTGTTTATCAGGTGTCAAAGAACTCTACACTAAATATGGAAATTTCCACTTTGTAGAATTATATCTCTGTACACCTCACTTAAACAATAATAGAAACATTTGATTAAGACAAAAGTTACTTTTAAATATTAGTAAAGTAACAAAGTAATAATAAAGTAATAACTAATAAAGTAAATATTAGAAAGTGACCCAAGATGCATGTATAATTAGGATGTTTATAATAACAGTGCTTATAATAAAAAAACAGCAGACATATATACAATGTCCAAAAACAGGAGGTTATTTGAATAAATTATAGTTAAAAACAAAGCCCTAACACAAAATTCTTCCCCTGATGGACATTTCATTTTAGCAGGTGAGATAGCCAAAACAGAAATAAAGAAATAAATACACTAAAATGTCAAATAGTGACTAGTTCTGTAAAGAAAAGAAAACTGGGTAAGGCAGTTGCAATTGAATTTAAAGGAATTTTTTTGTACAGTAAGGTGGTCAGTTTTATGTGAGCCTCGCTAGGCAATAAATCCTGTTAATCAGCCAAACATAGTCTAGGTGTTGCTGTGACATCTTGCAGATATGATTGACTTTCAATAAGGGAGATTTTACTAAGTAGTCTGGACCTTAATTCAATCAGTTAGAAGTCCTTAAAACAGAGATTTTTCTCAAGAAAAAGAAATTCTACCTGTGGTGAGAGAGAAAACTTGTTTTTTCTAAGGCCATGTTATCTTAGGATTTGTTAACCAAGGAAGGCACATTCTGAATCAGACATATTTTTGTTCTACCTAATGGCTTGTTTCAAAAAATTTACTACAGTGGTCAACAGGGTCGGCATTGCTGAGAATTTTGTTACAGATGCAGTTTTTCAGACTGGCCCCAATCTTCTGGATTCAGAAACTCTGGAGGTGAGAGCTAATAATCTGTTTCAAGATATCACTAGGTGATTCTGATGGACATTAAAGCCTGAGAACACTGACCTAGATAAAAGATGGTCTAGTTCCACTGAGAAGACTCTAGATCCATCAGAATCATCTTGTGCTAGTTTAAGTGCAGGGTTCTGAGCCCCTCCTGAGTCTGATCCTGTAAGTTTGAGGTGAGCCCAGGAATATAATTTTAATAAGGTTAGTGGGTAATTCTGTTGAAAATCATGCACAGATAACTCCAGGAAATAATACTCATTTACCAGTTATTAATCTTCATATATTCCAGCTCTCAGCAACAATTGACACAACTGAAACAGCTGTAGAAATAACTGAAAGTTGGGGTCACTCTCAGTTTTCTTCCTACCTTACTGGTCCCTTGATTCCAGTCTCCTGTATAGATGCTGCCTGTTCTTTCTAACATCTAAACATTATTGTGCCCCAAGGCTCACTCTTCAGACTTCTCTTCTTCACCTGTGCTTATTCCCTAAGGGCTACTGATTCAAATTTATAATTTTTCTGTCACTTTGTAAATGTGTTGTTCATTTTTATTTGGGATAATTACATGTTTATTGTTAGTTTGAAGGAGATAATTGTATGTTAGTGATTCTTCTGTCAAATTTCAATGTCCACAGGTATCTCCACTTGGATATTTTAAAGGCATCTAAAACTTAATAGTCCAATTTCAAGCTTGCTTTCCACACTTCAGATTTGTTTCTTCCCTATCTCCTATCTATTTTCCTGATCAAGATGCTAAAACTTCCAATTTCTTCCCATTTCTTCAAGTTATCTATCAATGGATTCATCAAATTTTCTTTGTTTAATCAGGATTGATTCAAGAGAATTATTTCTAGTGTATTGCTTTCTTAGAGGTAAAGTTTTTAATAAGTCAGGTCAAGAATTTATCCACTGCTGTGTTTTGAATGTCATATTATAGACATTTTTAAAAAATTGTTTTAGGCTGGAGAACAAACTCGATCCACTGGGGAGCAGCAGAGAGCAGATACTTTTGGTTCCTTAGAAGGCAGCTGAGTGATTGGTTACTTAGCAACTGTCCTAAGCTCCCAGATGACTGCTGTGACTTGTGCTCAACTGTGTTGCTGCCTGATGGGAGGTAAGAGATGGGAGGAGAGTATTAGAGTGGTGAAGGAAGAGGAGACAGGACTGGGCCAGAATTAGTGTATGAAAAATACCAGGCGCTGTAGAAGCCAAATCAGATTTCCAAGACATGGGAAAAGTAGGTTGCCAGAAGTCCAAGGTAAAACCGGAGAATGTAAAACAGCGAGACTTTTTAAAGCCAAAATTCTTAGGTTCCTAAGGAAGCATTCTATCACATCTTAAACGGATCATCTATGCCGATGTGGCCAGTCACTGTGTCGTAGTCTTTTGTCACTTTTGCAATTTCTGTTGGGAAAATACTATTCATGTCCTTTGCCTGCTGCCTGACCACATTCCTCCAATATCACTTACTTCCACTTTTAAATTTCCTTTTACCTTTCACTCAACTGTTTTCTTTTTCCAAATATTTATTTATTTATGCATATAAGCTGGGGTGTAGGCCAGAGGTTTTGGGAGGGAGGAGGGGAGGGACAGGATTCACCAGAGAAGAGTGGGGAGCAGAACAGGCAGATCTACTGAAGTACACTGCTGAGGGGAGCAGTGGGCGAGACAGGAGGGGTCTGCTGCACCATGTGGGAACCACCCTGGCCGGGTATAGAACTCGTGCTGCAGTGGCTCTGGATAACTTCATAGTGCTGCAACTCAACCTGTTGCGCCACCAGGGAGGCCGTCAACTATTTTCAACAAGCTTGCAAACTTGGGGACTGGATGGAAAGTGGTGGGAAACATGAAATTCACACTGTCTCCTATTGCTTTTTATCATATGTGCATTGTTTTGGTAAATAATATTATTTTGTTTCATCACTTATTCATGTGACAAGCATTGCAAGTTATTATGTGGCAAAACAAAGGCAAATGAAAATGATATAAAACTGTCTTTTAAGCTTTAGGGACTAATGGGAAGAGACAGACATGTACAATGAGTGCAGGAAAGCAGCACAGGTGTGCACAGAGTGCAGTGGGGGAGAAGGAGGGAATGGCTGATCTACTAGGAAGTTCATGAAAAACTTCACAGAGGGAATGACCCTTGAGTAGTTCCTGACTTAGGGGTTCAGTAGCATTCAATGTGGGAGCTGAGAGCTGGTCAGTTCAGGAAGGGGAAGCAATGTGAACCGAAGCACCCTCTGTGACAGAGGTTGTACATTTGGTGAACCGCAAGTGGTTTAGTTTGACTGGTTCTTAGATCACCGGAGAAAAAAAAAGAAGTAGATGGAGCAACTAAGTGATCATGGCAAAAAGACAGATGCAAAAGTTGGCCTCAAGAGTGCAGGGGCACTGTGTCCTTTGGAACTAGATGTGGACATACATAGCTTTTTGAAATGGAGGTAGATAATAGTAGGAGTTGACCCCTGCTAATTATAGCTTTGCCTAATTTGCTGAGAAGTTCTGGTGTACTGAGAAGTTTCAAGAATTCTTAAGATCTTCATACCTTCCTCCGCTAGGGCATGTTTTCCCATCTTTTATTAGTAAGTTTGGTTACACCCTAAACTAAGACATTTTTTAACTTGTTGGAGGGTGCTATGGGGGAAGGAAAGGAAAAGGGGGAAAAAAAGGAGTTCAGTAATAGTTTCAAAGTGTAAAGGAGACAGGCCGAGTAATAAATAGTTGAAGAGAAATGGCAAAAGTGTACCAAAAAGCTTGGCTAACGAGTCCTTTTATATGAAAGGGAGCAGAGCAGAATGATATAGCATCTCAAAGCTAGGAGCTAGGGGGAAAATGGGCAGTAGATGGATGCAAATGATCCATACACATCTTAATTGTGTAAGAGGGCACTACATGTAAATTTGCAAGTGAAGGACATGTGAATGTAGTTGACTTTGATGCTAAAGCAGCAACTGGGCACTTTTATGAGCTATGTAACACTGTAAATGTCCTGCAATGTCCAGAAGGGTTGCAGGTATCATTGTTAAAAAGAAAACATTCTTAATACTAGTCCCTATTGAGAATTGAGATGTACTCATATAGCCCAGAGAATGGAAGAAACATTTCCTTTTTTTTTTCACATTTATTTATTTATTTATGCACAGAAGAACTGGTGTGTAGGCCAGAGGTGCAGAAGGTGAGAGGATCCACCAGAGACAGAGTGGGTAGCAGAACAGGTAGATCCATTAAAATACACTGCGAAGGGGAGCAGCCGGCAAGAGAGGGTCTGCTGTGCCACATCTGGGTTAGCTCCCAGGCTGCAGCAGTGATAGCATGACAGCACTGAGGCTTCACCCCTGCGCCACCAGGAAATGTTTCTTTCCTATGAGGTTGCTTTTTAGTCCAAGTAGTGCCAGCCTCAAAATGGGCATCTTAGAGTTCTCACTCTCTCAGGTCTCCTTTCCTCTTTAATTTTTCTCTCTCTCTTCTTACCCTACCCCATCCCTGTGACCCCACCCTGGGTGTTGCCACCATCCTGGTGATGCTGGTAAGATCCAGCCTGAGAGCATAGTTCAGGACATAGTTTCCTTCTAGTTCTCCTTTCCACGGGCTGCAATCTTTCAGATTATTCCAATATTGCCAATACTTACAAGATCTTACAGAAAATCTTCTTTACATTATTATGAACAAAGATCACCGCACCCCCCCCCCACCCTGGAAAAAGGAATGGAAGGAACAGAGGGAATGAGGGAGAAGAAAACCCTATATAGTCGTACTAATTTCTGCAAAGAGTCTAGTAAAATGCACAAAACATTTTAAGATCAGAATGAAAGGTGGAACTTTGGTGTATCCTTGACTCTTTCCTTTATACTGTCCTACTAGCTAAATATCTCCTCACCTGTTTTTCTCCTAATTATTTCTCTAATTTCAGTAATTGTTGGATTTTTTGCCTGCAGGGAAGAATGGGTAAGGTGTCCCCCCCAAAAAAAGAGGGTGGTATTAGAATGAGCTTGTATCTGAGAAATAGCATGAGATGTGCTATGGATTGCAAGTGGTTGAGTGTGACTAGAGTATAAAGTGTGAAGCTGGGACTGAGGAGGTGATAACATTGGAGATGGGGCCTTCCCTAAGGACTTTGCCTTTGAAGTAAATTTTAAATTTGTTCAGTAAACTATTGGAATTGGGATCTGTTGAAGATTTTAAGCTGAGTAGTGGTGTGATCTTATCGATATTCTTAATATAACAGTTGGGAGTAGAATTTGAATTTGAAGATAATGTAGAGGCAACAGAATAATTAGGATACTGTTATAATAGTTTAGGGAGGAAATGATGAAAACCTCACTAGGACAGAAATGATTAGAGAAATAATTAGGAGAAAAACAGGTGAGGAGATATTTAGCTAGTAGGACAGTATAAAGGAAAAAGTCAAGGATACCCCAAAGTTCCACCTTTCATTCTGATATTAAAATGTTTTGTGCATAAAAGAAACCAGTGGCTTTTTATACAATTAATAAGTATTATACTTCACATTCGGAACCGGGAATATAGTTTCCTTCCAGTATTAAGACCACTTTACATTTGTATATATTAAATGTTCTCACTTAACACACTGGGACAAGTCATCTTGTAAGTAAGTAACATTTTTAAAAGTAACATAACCCAAGAGCTACTGAAGTGAAGTTCTACAATATATTATAATATTATTTCATTGTTAAAATTTGGTAAATAAAAATATTAGGTTGTTACCAAACAGATCTAGATTTTTACTAAGTAGCCGATATTGTGCTTTTTTTTATTTTTGGTGTTTAGATTCTTCTCCTTATTTATTTTAATTGAATCAATGACAGTCATGGTAGAAATTTAAATATACTGTAATCCTAATTATTAAGGATTAGTTGGAGCCACTGATTGTAATCTCTAAGACTTGGCTTTTTGTCTTGTCTCTTGTCTCAGTGATCAACGGAGATTTTATACTGGACAACAAATTTTTACAAAAGTCATGTTACTGAAATAAAATTAGTCATTTCCTACCAATTTATATGTGCTCAACATGAATATGACAGTCAAATTCTAATTTTGGCTCTAGTTTTTCTTTTAATCTGCAATAAATGGATGTTTACATCATGAAATTCATGCCAATAGTAATAGGCCTATGGTTAATATCTGTAAAAAAATCAAGTCATAGACTACTTAGATTTCTTCGCTTGTGTCTTATACAGCTGTTCAGGAATAGAATACATGGAAGACAGTTTCCATTGTGCAAAAGCACAACCTTAAGACTCAGTTTTGGAGAGTCTAGAAGTAGTCTCCATTCTTGTGGGTCATGAGTGACTTCTAAGGCATTCATGAGGCCCTCAAAATCAGAACAGAATACCAGAGTACTTTCCTTTCTGGAGAAAGGCTCCAATTGCTGGTGGCACTTTTGATAGAAAGTAATTGTGACATCTTCTTCTAGAAGATTCCATTGTTGGAGTCTTGATCCTA
>PVIJ01007151.1:0-85138 GCA_004024925.1 Scalopus aquaticus | reverse complement strand
GGGGAGGGGAGGATAAGGGCACAAAATGGAATAGAAAAGAACACAAGGGACCATGGAGATGGATCACGGGTGAATTGGTGGTGAACTACCCAAGGAGAATACAAAATGTAAAAGACATAAAAAAACAATTTAAAAAAATTTATTTTTCTTATTGATGAAACAGAAACAACACATTTATCACATTATTTGTAAGGACTTATGTTAGTGGGCAGATTGGTCCAGTCTAAAAACAAGTAAGTTTTTCTCTGAACATTCCAGCTCTTTTATATGCCTATAATTTTCACATATGATATGGTACCTGCTAGTAAACAAAAATAAGGAAAAAACAAGAAAAATCATGGAGTTTTTTTTTTTTTAAACACATGAACAGTAGCAATTCTGTTACTAATCTTGTTTTCTGTTTTCCAGGCAAATTTAAGAGGATCAGGATTGATCTGCCACATGTGATGACCACAGAATTTACCAATTTTACTGCCATTACCCCCTCTGTAAATTACCAAAGGCAGGCAAACACATTCCACTTCTGCCCTGATACTCAGCCTTCTCATCTTCTCAAGGACTGTCATCCGGTGAGTATCTCTCTTGTATGTATCATAATTTCCCCACCCCATTCTTTACTGAATTTTATCTTGAGAAACATACTGTCGTATCCACAGTCTTAAAGACAAAACTTTCTCTCCATCTCTCATCTCTTCCGAGATCTCTCTGCTTCTCTTGGAGCATTCTTGAGCAAAATCCTCGAAAGTTATTTTAAAGTCAGAATTTCCACATCTCCTAGTCACTCTGTCGCATTTCAGCCCATTGTTTATCCCAGCCATTCCATCAAAACTGATTTGGGTAAGGGCAACATTGACAACCAAGTTGCTATATGCTGGTTCACAATCATGTTTATTTTACTAGACCTCTTAAAGTTTTTGCCAGCTAACCACTTATTCCTTCTGAAAACACTTTCTTCACATAGCTTTGAATTATTGTTCCCAAGGAATTTATTTCCTGCCTTACTCATAACATGCTCCCAGTGTCCATTCCATGGCATTTCTCCTGATAGAGGTCAAAAACTCAAATCTCTTTGTTTGAGCCTTAAACAAAATAACTATAAAAAGGTTAATGGTAATTAGCAGAATGGTTTGGGAGATTGCAGAGATTATGTGAAGGATTAAAATTATTTCAGTTGATATGTAGTCACAGACAAAAGCTCAATCCAGGAAATATGTCTTTTAAACTATGTGTCAGAGTTGTAATTAAAATGAAGATAAGTGCTTGAAAATTTACCGAGGAAAAATCCAAAATACTTGGAAATCAAAAGCAGTAGAAGGTAGAAAGAGAATAATCTAAAATATTTACATTGTTATTTTGAAAAACTAATCCAGTAAGGGTACTTTCTTTGTGTGATTTGGATGACAATATGGACTCTTTTGTGCTCTCTTGATGAGTTGACTGGTATTTGCAAACATTTTTATCTTTTCATTCCTGGGTTTTCTGCATTATCTGCAGTGTGCTTGAAGCCATGTCAGTATTATTGTGAATTGTTCCCATTGTATCCTTCATGACTCGCCTATAAACAAACACCAATGTGACAGGCATATTAATAGTTAAAATTACTGTGACAGTTTTATCCCATTTCACACTATAAAGTTAGTGGTGTTGCTTGTGATTTTTTTTCTTTCTCAGAAACTTTGTAAATTTGTTATTGAACATTGAATAAAAAATATGTAATTGGCCACCTATGCTTAGGTTTTTATCTTTGAAATGACAAAATGTGTGACTTTCCTACAATTTTTTTAAATTGAAAAACTTTTTCAACTTATATTCACATTGAATGATAAAATAAACCAAAAAAGTAAAATTACCTCATGAACTGGAATGAGGTTTTTAGCCTTGCCTCACCCCTCCTATTACTCCAAAGGCTCCAGTGGGCCTCCGAGGACTCCCAGCTCTGGGAAGCACATGTGAAATTACCAGAACAGATCAGCCCTCAGTTTTTTCTACTCTAACATTCAGATGGTGTAAAAAAACAGGAAGCCCAATGCCTCAGCTTTGTTTTTTAACAGGAGAGAGGACTCATGATTATAAGACTAGAATTTGATGAATAGTGATTAAGAAAGGCAACAAGTTAGAAAAGACACATTTCAGCGTGAAATTTAAACCATTGAAAGGAAACCAAGAACTTCAAAAGCCTAGCTACTCCAAATTTGGTCCATGGAGAGCATTGCCCAGAAGTACAGGATTTCAGGCCAAGCCCTATGCATACTGAATCAGAATCTGAATCTTAATAGGATGTTTAGATTACCTTAGTGTTTGAGACAACTATGCTAAAGCAATTGTTACAGTGTGATATCCCCAGAATGGGGAGGTTCCAGGTTCCCTGCCCCACCCAAGGAAGGGTGAATCTGAGCAGGGAGGGGAAACTGAAAGAGCAAGAAGGGGGAGGAGAGCGAGACTAAGACCTGGTGGAGGCACATGGAGCAGGGAGATGTGTGATGAAGTGGCCGTTGCTTTTTAGCCTTGGACTTGTATCAGGGAGTGGACGTGGAAGGAGACACTTGGAAGAGACAGAAACATGAGTGAGAGACCCAAGGGTAGCTTGACAATGGCAGCCTTTACCTTGACTTGTATTTTATTTGGTTCCTTTAGTCCCAGACTTGCCTGGCCCCTTCTGCCTCTTTCCTGTGGTTCCCCACCAGAAGGTACCTTAGATACATGACAGGATTTTGTGCCTCATTGTTCTTGCTTTGGGCCAACCCTGTTTGACTGAGCATTTAACTATGAGGGGATGGGTAACTTTGGGTGCTTAAAATATGCATTTTAAATTTATTTTTTTCTCTAATCTCTATCTCACACTGATTCTGTTAAAGTTCTTTTCCACTGAAGCTTTTACACGCTAGACTATGTTTTGTCTTGATGTGACAGATGGTAGTACCTATATAGAATGGGCAGGTTTGGGGGTGCTGAAGTGTCCCTCACCCTGCCCATTAACACAATGTCTTTCAACCCTGTCTATCCTTTAGAACTGCCTGTAGTATTTTTAGAAAACACTGACACTTAATCACCATTTGCAGACAGTGTCTTTTAATTGTTCTGTAGTAGGGCATTAGTTTTATAGGTGATGTAAACTAGCAGTCAGAGGTGAAAAGTATCATTTTAAATAAACAATAAACCCCAACTCAGGAAAACCAAGAAAATTTTCCAGGTATAACTGAGCAGATGGCATTCTTCAATTTGGCCCCAGGAGGAAAGGCATGCATGTGAGTAATGAGTGAGATATAAAAGCGTACATGTCATGTCATATAACGGCGATCTGACAGGTCCCAACTGGATATAAGCAAATGTTTGAAGATCAAAACTTACCTGACAAATTGATCACTGAGTATTATGGAGACAGCCATGTAAAAACTTTAACTGTAAAACATGAATATATAGATGGTTTATTAGAATGGTTTCAAAGAATTTGAATCTTCAGCTAAGTGATTGTGCAAACCAATGCACGTGGTACTCGATAGCTCATGAAGAATGCAAAAAATAAATGTTTTGACATTAAATAAAGGTTAGTTTTCCAACAGTGATTCCTAACAGGTTCCCACTCTAGATAGATGTTCATCTCTAAGAAAGTGCCATAAAAACCAAGTAAGGCGAAATCCTTAAGGCAGTAAATTCAAGAAAACTATCAAGATATGGCCACTGACTCACCATGTGATGTAACTAAAATCCAAGAACTTAAATCCTAGACTTCTCATAACACCAGGAAAGGGCTTTCAACCAGTGAGTAGGAAGTGGCAGAGTTGACTGAATCCTGACGCATGGCCAAAACAGGTTAGGGACTCTTCTCAGATCATGCGGCTAAAGAACCACATCATGAAATAGCGGGTCCCTCTCCTGGATTCTGATGTCTGCTGTAACTAGATCCCTCAGTACTGTTCTAGAAACTTATGAACATTATGCCCACCAGATACTACTCCTCTCTCAGCAGGTTTCCCCTAAAATATTACTCTATAGAACTGGATGTGTATGATCACCACTGTTTGCCTAACAATTATTTGGACAATGTTCAGAATGATTAATAAAGGTACAAAATGAAATATGTAGGAAAGAGATAAAAATATCCTTACAAACCTACACAGTTAGGCACTACGGAGAATGTGACAGTTAATTTTATGTGTTAACTTGGTGAGGTCACTATGCTCACATATGTGGTCAGACATTAGTATAGCTGCTCTGGGATGGAGTTGTTGACTGAGATTAACATCTAACCTCCAACTCCGAGGACTTACCCAATTACAAGCTTTGGTAATAGTGTCAAGGATAAGAGTAATTGTGAGGTCTAGATGAAGCAGGAGAGGTTTAGAACCTCCAATGCAATATCTAGATATGCTGTGGTACTGAACTAACCTGTAAGAATTCATGGAACGTGATTAATTATACAAAGAGAGTTACATTATGGCTTATGTAACATTTTCCAAGCTATTTTCTGTGCTCCGGCCCACTGCTGGAGGCCAGTGTTCTTTGGATGCCTCGGTGTGCTTCCCCAAGGTCCTCTGAGAGTGCTCACCTGAGTACCCCAGGAGCCTGTGGGCAGCGCGGCCCTGCACATGGACTCTCCAGCAGGCCCAGGCAGAGGGCGCAAAAATGGTTCTAAATGCAGCATGTATACAATAATAAAAATAAAATGAAACAATAAAGGACTGAATCTGAAGCATAGATAGAAGCATAGGGGCAGATAGTGCCAAACTGCAAGCAGTAGTTGCAGTTTAGTTACATTTAGTGAGTGGGGCCACACTTCTTTCTGCTGTGGCTGAGATGGAAGTTAGTTGAATTCAATATGAAATGGAATACACCAAAAGTACTAGTGAATGAGTGTCCTAGAAAAATGAAAGGTTACACTACCACATGTTAATCTGGAACAAGAATTCCAAGAAGGAGTACTGAATTATGCAGGTTCCAGGATTTTTAGAGCAGAGAATAATGAAGGTTCCACAGAGGATTTTCAGAGCAGGAAATAATGATGACATTCTGTTTTCAGACCAGCAGATCTTGACCTTATTCAATCCAATACCTTTAAACCTGGCACTAAAACGCCATCTCATGTGTACTTACACTAGTTGAAAGACCACTAGTTTTTCTGGATTTAGAAAGACCTACTTCAACCCCTCAACGCAGAGAAATCTGTGCAGTTGACAGGCTAAAAAGAGCACTCAGTGAGGAAAAATGCTGTTCGCCAAAATGGACAGCTGATCAGAACCGACTCCATTGTGAGAAAACGAAACGTGATGGGAAAGGCCAGCGTTGGATGACCGGCCTGTTGTGCCACTTCTAACTCTCCTCATGACAATGTCAGGTTTGGAGTTTCAAATATAGATGCAATAATGGAAGGGACTTCAGATGACGTGGCTGTTGCAGCTTCCTTAATGTGACAGGTAAACTAAACAGACATCTCCAACTATTAGTAGAGGAGAACAAAGAACATGCTAAAAAGAAATGGTCACTGCCAGAGGTAACCTCAGCTTTCACAACTATGGTCTAAATAGCTGGAAATAAAAAGAATTTGCAAACTTAAACAAATGATCCCCATAAATCCACAGATTTCAGGGTGACCCAATGGGTTAAGTCTCAGCCTTTGAAGCTGTCCGCAGCTACTGCAGCACAAGTTCGATCCTCGGCCAGGGAGCTTTCCACATGGCACAGCAGACCTCTCCTGCCTTGCTGGCTGCTCCCCTCAGCAGTGTACTTCAGTCCATCTGCCTGTTCTGCTCCCCACTCTGTCTCTGGTAAGTCCTCTCACTGCCCCAAACCTCTGGCCTACACCAAGTTCTTGTATGCATGAATAAATAAATCTTAAAAAAAAATCCACAGATTTCAGATGTGTTAGGAATAAGCACACCCTCTAAGGATTCTATAGTTAGGAGCTCTCTCATCAGAGATAGCATTGATCAGGAGGCTGTCTGTCATTGCTATATGTCGACCTTACCATCCTTTTTCTTTGACATGTTTCATTATGTATTAATTTCCTAAGGGTACCATAAAATGTACCACAAACTGGAAAGCTTCAAACCAGAGAAATTTATTGCTCACAGTTCTGAAATCCTCTGGATGCTCTGAAGTAGAAACCATTCCACGCCCCTCCCCTAGTTTCAGTGGCTGTGTGGCGTTCCCTGCTTATGAGAGCATAATTCCGCATCTGCCTCCATCTTCAGGTGTTCTCAGACATGTCTCTGCGCTTGGTTATAAGGACACCAGTGATTGCTATTAAGGCTCACCCAAATTTGGTGTCAACTCATTTTAACTTACATAAAGGCCACAATGTTCAGTGATAACTCGCCACAGCTGGGGCTTGTCTTAATGTTTCCATAAAAGTGCCCACCAGCCTGGTGCTAGCACTCCTAGCCAAGAACCTTTAAGGTCATTAAATGCCATAGTGTTCAAAATAGTGAATATTTGAGCTTAGGTAAGGTGACATGCCCTCTCCCAGCAATAAGTCTATTTTTTTTTTTAGGTTAGCCCATTCACTTAGTGTTGACTCTCAAAATGACAAATTATCAGACAGTCCCGTGTCACTGCATTTCCCAGATAACTGAGATGGAAGTACACTTCAGATACAAAGCTTTCAAATTCTTCTCTCGAGAAAACAGTGCAAGAGATTTCCATGGCATCGATCTTTAGTCACAGTCAGAGTTTTACAAATCAATAAATCAATTAATTTTGAAACAAGGCCTTCTGATTCCAAATACTCTTTGATTCTGGTAAGAAAATTGAGTACAATGACCTGTACTCAAAATGAATCTAGTAAACTGGCTCTTTTGTAATCTAATATCTCCTCTCAGACCTAGTTTTTTCCTGTCTCTTATTCCATACAGATTTTATGTGAACTATATATAAATATGTGGGTATACATGTGTGCATATATACACACATATGTATATTATAATGTTAACTAACTATATATTCCTATTTAACTAAACCAATAATTAATTAAACTATCAATAATCAAAGATTATCTCTTGCTCTGAAGCTCTGTCTTCAAAATGGCTGTTTATATTCTTCCCATGGTCAGACAAGATGTACTTATAAGAAACCGTTCAATGTCCCTATTTTTTTTTTCCATTGACATATGGCAAGTTTATTAAAGAAAAGAGAAAAAGGAAAAAGAGATGCTTGCATAGACACAACCGGGCACTCTTTAAAGACAAGCACTGCCTCCTTTCGTTGTCTCTAATCTCTGTTTCCCAGTCCTTTAATAAGTACTGTCCTGAAACAGCCCTTCCCTCCATGATCAGCCTTTTTGGCGCTGTTGAGCCATAGAACGAGCTATTTTCTTACTCATGCACCCTTGAGGTTGTACTCAAGGCAGTTGTAGCATAGGGAGGCAAAGCACCCCAGAGTAGCCTTGACATTTAGTGATGGGGCCTCATTCAGTTCAGTCTTAACTTGATGATGTGTGCTGAACATAGGACCAGTCAGCAATCCTATAAAACCAGATACTTCTTACTAGAAGAATTCCAAAAAAGAATTCCCAAATGGCAAATGACTTTAGATTGTTTGCTTGCCTGTCTGCATCAACATGATGACAGGAAAGCTTGGTCAAGCCACCTTCTTTCTTTCCTTGGGGTGTTACTTCAGGTATAGGAGAAAAAGAATCGGAGATGTGTTGCTTAGCCAGTTCCTTCTTATCTCCTGATTGGGTGACTTCAGTTCATTGATTTAGATTGATGTACAAGGTCACTCCCATACACAGTTTTAGAATCCTAGGCTCAGAGCGAACGAAGCAAACTCAAGACAACTTGAATTGTCTCCCAGGAGGCCTTTACTCTCCAGCAAGCACATTTTTATGAATTCGTTGCACTGTTGTCTCTTTCTTCTGGTCCAGTGAGTACCCTTTACCACATTCCCTCCTTTAGGGCAAGTATTTCTATCTTTTTTATCGTTTCTTTTTTGGAATAATTTCCTGCTAGCTAAAAAAGATAAAACAGCCATTTTTCTATTAGTGCGACTAAACACTAGTTTGTCAGCTATTATTATTTGCTCAATAGAGAATTGAGGTATGTGTTTTAGAGCACAGCTAAATTAATTCACAAGTACCTGAATTCTTAAGAACATGACTTATTATTTTACTGTTTTCATTCATTTACTCATTCTTACATGAAAAACTTCCCACTCATTTAAAATTTTACTTTATTCACCTCTTAGCTGAATGAAATCCTGTGTTTTTACAAACAGAAAAACAGTTGTTTCAGTAAACCTTGAAACTGAAAATCGCTTTTGCAGGAAACCTTGAGAAATTCTATTTTCAAGCTGATGGTAGTCCCACTGCATGAACATTTACCATGATGATGATATTTCTTCATCTAATAAAAAATGGAATTGAAAGTCACGCTACTACCTCTAGAGTAAGGATTCCAGGAACCCTAAGTAAGTTCTCTGAGGAGAAAACTTATAAATGCCACAAGGTAGCATTTGAAAGATAGATGGCAGAATACAAGAGCAATCATTTCCAAATTCATATTTTTTCCCAGGTCCAGAAAAATTATGCATTTTTTTCTTTTGCTACTAGAAATTACAGATGGTCTGGCTCTCAGTGTTCCCTACATAAAAGAAAAGTATAATTAGAAATTATCATGGTCAGTCATTTGGATTATAATAACTTGCCCACTGGGCACAGTTGCCAGGCACGTTCCTGAATCTTATTTATGAACAGCAATGACTTCCTGTTCCTAAGATGGAATAGTCCCACTGCATGAACATTAAAACTAAAGCAAGAAGAGGACTAGTGGAGGGCTGGGCAAGCAGTCACATAAAATCTTGTAGTCACTTAGTGTCATTTATATTACCCTGGATGGAAATCTACATTTTGCTATTCTGAATGTATTCCCTATTACTTTTAAATATATATATATATATATATATATATATATATATATATATATATATAATTTTTATATATATGTGTACACTTTATATACTTTATATATATATACACTTCATATATATATACACATATATATATACACATATATATATTTACATACATACATATACCAAGTAATTAAGGAGGATATGGAAATTAAAAGGAGTTACTCCTGACAAAGTTTCTAAACAACTGTATTTTGCATATCTCAAATTGTCTTTCTGTTTTTTATATACATGAATGAAAACTTGACTCAGAATAAAATGTGACATCCTAAATGTTTTCTCGGCATTGCATTTTCTGATATTTAGCATGACGCAGGAAAATTTAGACTGGCTTCTGCCACAGTTACCTACTTAGTGTTTTTTTTTATTGCTTTTGTTCTATGAACTGAATCCTGGATGAGTTTTTTCTTTGTTTTGAAGTGTCAAGGATGATGCTTTCATCAATTCAAATGAGAATTATGGGAAATTCTTGTAATGCCTGGACTCAAGGTTATTGTTTGTATTTTGATCAGAATTTTTTTATGTCAGATTTCATCATTATTGTGGCTTTCTTTTTTTTCTCAAATCTTCTTTGGAGTGCCTGTTTTCTAAGACGGTCCCAATTTTATATCATAGATTTTTCCATCACTCCTATGATTTTCTTCTTTGCATTCGTTATTGATCATTTGCAGCTATGGATACTTTAATATGAGAAAAATTAGGTGATAAGGTAAATAACATTATTCACAATATGTTAGTAATTACATGATGAGAAGAGTTGTATTCCACAAGGAAATTTTAAAAATTCTGATCTTATATGCAAATATATGCAGATAACAATATAGCTCCCAAAATGTAAAGGCTAAATTGACAGATACACAGATCGGTATGATAATCTTTAGAACTAGAGAACCTACTACCTTACATGGAAAAAATTATTGCCTATGTGATTAAGGTTAAGGATGTTGAAATGAGATTGTACTAGATCCATACAGGTGGAACTCATATAACCAGGAGTCATCGAAAGCAGAGATCTTTCCTGACTGTCGTCAGAGGAAGAGAGCAGCAGGAGAAAGATTTGGCCGGTATCCATTACTGGTTCTGAAAGCTAGACAAAATGTGGACCAGAGAAAAGCCTCTAGGAGCTGGGAAAGGCAAAGAAATGGATTTTCTCCTAGTTTCCAGAAAGAAATGCCTGCCAGCACCTTGATTTCCACTCATTGGTACCTATCTTGTACCCCACAGAATGATAAAGTAATACATTTGTGTTGAATATTTATATATTATTTATTGTGTATTACATATCATTTATCAAGTGTAAAAAATTAGATTGTTTACAGATACAAATCTTCCTTGATTTGTGATGGGTTACTTCTTTTTTAAAGATTTATGTATTTATGCATACAAGAGCTGGAGTGTAGGCCAGAGTTGAGGGCATGAGAAGATTCACCAGAGACAGAGTGCGGACCAGAACAGGCAGATCTACTGAAGTACACTGATGAGGGGAGCAGTGAGTGAGACAGGAGAGTTCTGCTGCCCATGTGGGTCAGCTCCCTGGCCAGGGATTGAACTCGTGCTGCAGTGCTGCCGATAGCTTCATAGTGCTGAGAGTTAACCCCTTTTGCCACCAGGGAGGCCCCATGATGGGCTACTTCTTGAGAAACCCATTATAAGTTGAAAATATTTGAAGTTGAGAATGATGGTGATGCAATATGCTGGACTGGATGGATGGTTTACTTTAGTGGTCACATGACTCAGCAGGAAATGAGACTCAGGTTGCTGCTCAGCATCAGCAGAGTATTCTACCACATATCAGTAAGCCAGGGAAATGTCCACATCCAAACCTGGAAGCTCAGTTTCTACAAAATGTGTATTGATTTTGTATCTTTGTAAAGTGAAAAAATGGTAGATGGAGTGTGTGTGTGTGTGTGTGTGTGTGTGTATGTATACACATATATATGTTGTTAAAATTGTTAAAATAATTAAACAAGGAGGTCATTAGACAGAGGTGATTCTAATGCCTTGGTAGCCTATATAAATAAACCCAAGAAAATCAACTTAAGTAAAACCACTCACAACCAACCAACTAGGATTTCCCAAGTAAGACTGTGGTTAAATTATACCCAGTCAAATGAGTTATTTGCTTTGGTTTTGACTCTTCTTTATAAAATCTTCTTCCCTAGCTCCTGTTAGTTGAGTGCTTCTTGTTATGCCTAATACAGTCTACACGTCCAGGCTGGAATAGAAGCAGGCTCAAACAAATCACTCCTGAAAATTTTAACTTACCTCAGTTTATATTTTAACAATATATCTAAATCTTTATATCCACTATGTATACTCATACGCTTATCTCCCATTCCAATCCTAAACTATAGGATTCATCCTAGCATTTCTCCTTTGTTCTCGTGTAACTTCTTTCTCTAATAACAAGAAACTTGGCTCTCATCATCTACACTATGTAAAGTTATTTATTCAACAGTTGTACACCAAGGAAATAGTTAAAAATTGGAAACCCATATCCTGTGGAGGGGGGAAATTACCAGTTGTTTGTTTGTAATTAACTTTACCCTTACCATATCCTGTAAAAAAAATTGCTTTATCAAATTACTTAAGTCAGTTCCTTTCTTTTTCTTTTTTTCCTTTTTAATTAATTAATCAATTAGTTATTTTTATTGGGATAACATTAGTTTGTAACACTGTATATGATTCAGAGTTATAGGTTCCTACCTCTTCCAATGTATGTGACCGTACCCCAACCACCACAGAGCACTCACAGTTCTCCACCATGGTCCATTGGGACCACTTCCCATTTTTCTCCCCACCTCCTTCACCCCCTTTTGTAGCCTCACTTTTACAGTCATATTTCGAGGGTTTGTTTTGGTCTGACACTTTGTTTCTCTATATTTCACATGTAAGTGAAACCATTGAGTATTTGTCTTTCTCCTTTTGGATTATTTTGCTTAGCATTATGCCTTCCAGTTCCATCCAAATTGTCACAAATGGCAAGAGTTCATCTTATTTTTATAGCTGAAGTAGTATTCCAGCTATATACACACATCATCTTAACCTACTCATCTGTCATTGGGCATTTAAGTTGTTTTCATAACTTGGCTCTTACAAATAGTGCTGCAGTGAACATAGAGGTGCTTAAATCTCCTCAAATTAGTGTTTTTGCATTCTTTGGATCAATATCTGTTGGGAATGTAGACTGGTCTGGCCGCTAGGGAAAATGTTATGGAGGTTTCTCAAACTTTTAAAATAGATATACCATATTATTGTCAAGTCAGCTCCTTTCTTTCCTCTGCAGGGGACATTGTAAGTCTCTGAGCAACAACCAGCTGCTCAGCATTTCTGCCTCCTCACTTGGACTTCTTATTTAGGAATTACCAAACACATTAAGGGGATACACAGCTCAGGCAATTGTATTCAATTTCCTGCATTTCTTTGTTGAGTATTTACACTTCAATTTTTACTGCATGGTCAGTTTTGAACTTATTTTTGCTCAAAGGACCATGGGATTGTTAAAAATTTTCTTCAGTTTTCTCACTGCTTGACTTCTGCTTCACTTCTGGCCATCTCTAATGCCTGTTAATTATTTCTCTGGAGAGTATTTTTAGTGCTTAGCTTTAGTTTGTGTTTCTCGGCTAATCCCAAGTTAGCAGACGGCAACTGTAACTTCTAGGGTCCCCATTTTTTGTGGTGGGCTATTGATTTTAAGTGATTTTGCACTTCTGTATCATTGTAGAACTTTTAAGAGAATCTATGAATTCTAGTAAGCAGGTTATCATATTGGTCTAGAAGTGTCTGTAGATTTCTAATCGAACTTGCTGTTTTTTCTTATAAAAAGAAGGAAACATGTTTATATGTCAAAAAATTTCATGATTAATTTGGATAATTCCAGAATTACTTTCATGAAGTCATTGGCCTGGGGAATATCTTCAATTAAAGATTATTACCAAAGAGCATTTTAGGAGCTTTAGGGAAAAAAAATTAGAGTGAATTTAATATATGAAAACTCTTCACAAATCAAATAAACACATAAATTGATTAGCTTTCATCTTTTCAAATGCACCATTAAAGGAATTATTTATTTATTTAAGTTTATATTTCCCCCCAAAATGTGGTGGAAATTATTTTCTATAGAGACAAGATGAGTATTCTGAAAATGATACCATGTGGCTCCTACGGGTACATCTTTTCTTGCATAAACCCCAATTTCCGACTTGAGTATTCAAGTGGGTTAGTTATGATCCAGGAAAACAAATGATCGTGGGTTATTTAGTTAATATGAAGGTATCCAGAAGACTCTCATCTCTACATCTCTGCATATTCCCTGTTACCATGGCAAAACATAGATATAATGCTCCAATCAACATGCGTGTGCTTACTTGGAACAAATGGAACAAATGGAACATCTGACCTGATTTTATCTGTGTGAGACACAGGTCATAGAGGAAAGAAGGTAGAGTGGGCTATAACATTTCACACAGTCCTTACTGATGCATATTCTTATTTGCTTGTAATCTATATTCACATAATGTTGTGAGTATGTTAAGAAAGTAAGAGTGATCTAGACATCATCCTTATTTTCAAGAAGCCTCATTATTCAAAGACTGCCTCACATTCTCAGAACATCCCTAAGACAGGCATATTTTCATAATTATCATCCCCATTTTTTAAGTGAGAAAAAGAAAGAGAGCAATTAACAAAGGTCATGTAGTTGATGATTATGACTGGATAAGGTAGCTGACTCCAAAGACCATGCCCCTTAACATAATGCTAAAAGCTACCTTTCTCATTTGAACAATTATATACTGACACATACAAAGTATGTTGCTATTCTATACCAATGATGAGGCGTTTCAAAATAGAGGGCTAGCTGGATGAGGAAGAGACACAGTTATGCTCAATATTGCTTCCTTTGAATATAAATTATAGGGCCTCCCTGGTGGAGCAGCGGTTAAGCGCTGCGCTATGGAGCTGTCAGCAGCGGCGACGCGAGTTCGACGCCCGGCCGGGGAGAATCCCACATGGTGGGGCAGACCTCTCCTGCCTCGCCCGCTGCTCCCCTCAGCAGTGTATTTCTGATCTGCCTGTTCTGCTCCCCACTCTGTCTCTGGTGAACCCTCTCGCCGCCCCACGCCTCTGGCCTGTACCCCAGCTTGTATGTAAAAAAAAAAAAAATAAAAAAAAAATTAAAAAATGAATATAAATTATACTTTGGAACCATAGAGTGCCATAATTCGTATCTTTAAGACTGTAGCAAGTATTGCTCAATTTAACAGCCCAAGGAGACAGCTGTTCAAGAAGGTGTAATAAGAATGCTGTCATTCTAAAAACCAAGAGATTAACTTTTCCTCAATAAGATGTAGGTTTATCTCCCAGGCGCATGTGAGTAACTTGGGAAGGAACCCTGCCTTATTCACTGTTGCAATACTTATAGCTTCACAGGCCAGCCTCAGAAAGAATTGTGTAGTTCTAAGTTTTTATTAATTTCTAAAGGCTTGTGTACACAATCAATGATTGTCTGGTTGACTAAGATGACAATAATACATAAAAACTGGTTCCTGGGCCTCCCCGGTGGCGCAGCGGTTAAGCGCTGCACTGTGGAGCTGTCGGCAGCGGTGACGCGAGTTCGACGCCCGGCCCGGGAGAATCCCACATGGTGTGGCGGACCTCTCCTGCCTCACCCGCTGCTCGCCTCAGCAGTGTATTTCTGATCTGCCTGTTCTGCTACCCGCTCTGTCTCTGGTGAACCCTCTCGCCGCCCCACACCTCTGGCCTGTACCCCAGCTTGTATGTATAAATAAAAAATAAATCTTAAAAAAAAAAAAAAAAAAAAAAACTGGTTCCTATTCCAAGATTGTGGTTAACTTATTTTCTATTTAATAACTCCATGATACACTCCATTTCAACTGCTATTTAGTGTCTATTGCATGTCAGGAGCAGTTCTGAATCTGTCCTGATGAAGCAGGCAATCTACAGGAAGTAGTTCCACAGTTAAGAAATCAGCAAATGTGCATATAACACCCATCATAACAATAAGTTCAGTGCTGAAGCTAAAACTGGTATGTTGGAGGAATGCTACTTTATCCAAGATCATTGAGGAAGACCATGTGAAGGAAAAGAGAGAAACCGTTCATCTGTGGAAGAATATTCCGGTCAGAAGGAATGAGATGTATAAAGGTCATGAGGAGAATTTGACACATTCAAAGATCAGCACAGAAGTCAATATAATTGTAGAGTGTTGTGTTGGGGAGCACGGGGCGTCAGAAGATGAGTGCAAAGAGTGGCTGTGTTCAAGGAGGGAGAGCAGATCATGTGGGATTTCTAGCCCTTTTAAGGTTATACAATGGAAATTTTAGGAAGACATTGAACAGAGGAAGAAGAACCAGCTAATATTTTCAAAGGATCAATCTGCTGCTATATGAAGGAATCATGGATGAAAATAGTGACACTAATTAGGAGTGATTGCTTTGCTATTTAAAAGTTTTCTAATTATTGGCGTGTCTTAGCAGTGGGATTGTAAAATTCTTTAAGTCAATGATTTTCCACCTTTTACTTATTTCTCGATGCAAAAAAAAAAAGCATTTAGCAAAGGTCTGAATAAATTTGACTAAAGGTAGTTCACCAAAAACCAGCTCACCAAAGATGTATCAAAACATAACAAAATCTTATCCTCAATTTACAGAGTAGTAGGAGAAATAAAGTACTTACGTAATAACTTTAACTGGTGCAAAATATAGCAAGTGCCACAAGATATAAGAGAGACAAAGTACAGTTGACTTCAGTAGAGGGAAATGTTACTTTCAGCTTGATCAGAAGGGAGAGATTTTTTAGATAGAAGCAACAGTATGGTTAATGACTCAGCAATAAGAAAGTGAAAGATGTTTAGATTTGACTGGTAGGTAGAAGATTAGTGGGAAATAAAATTAGAAAGTAAGTTTGGAAACAGACTGTAAAGTCTTGAATGCCAGATTGGGGATTCTTTCTCTTGTGGATAGGGAAACCATTGGTATTTGAGCTGGGATGAGATATAATCACAGCTGTGCCTTGAGTAAATAAATCTGATAACAAAAAGTAAGAGGCAGTAAGACAGCAGTGTAGGTATAATGAGATCTTTTCTCTGTGAAGTAAATAAAAACACTCAAATATTTTTTGTTACTTAGGGAAATAATTAAACTCGGTTTCTTGGAGTTTGGATACAGATATTGCTTTAGGATTATGATCCAGGGCAAGTTATATTACCTTTTTTGCCTTCTCTTTGTAAAACAAAGGACTATAATAGATCATTTGTATAGCAGCAAACACTCCATGGAGAGACCAAGTTCTAGACTATTTTCAACTGTGCTTGGGCAAGACCATGAAATTTGTAATGTTGCATTTTCAACATAACAAAATTATGGAATTATTTCTAAAGGCTCGTGAGTTCAAAAATTGGAATTATGAGTCAATCAAATTAAGTGTATGATCAAATCATAACCATTACAGAGGTGCTTGCAATAAATAGGTAAAACATTAATAATTTTACACCTATAATGAAAAATCATCGTAAGAAAATATTTACATTGATAAGATCCTCAATTTGATTGAAAAGTATTTAATGAGTTCCCTTATTATATTGTGTTGGGGTTTTAGGACTCCGGATATTTTTGGGTTTTGGGGTTCCTCAGTCTTGAGAATGCCCATGAAGAATTCAAGGCCATGTGTGGGCAAAGAGAAGTTAATTTAGAGACATTTCACCTGAGAAGAGATTCTGGTGGGCAGAGTTCAAGTGGAACAACTGTGAGGAATGGTAGGGGACCCCTAGCTTAACTGGGGTACAGGATCTGCTCACTCTGTCCCATTCTGGGATTCACTGCACAGGTGCTCCTGGGTGTTGGCTTATCTATCCATGCAGGAGTTTCTAAGTCACTCCACCCCCACCCCATGCCCACCCCCACCTCCCACACTGTGCCCTGGGGGTGTAGGATATCAGTTTCAGCATTGGGTTGGGGCAGGCATCTGCCTTTCTCCCTCTGGGGCTTCTTGCTCTCTCTATACTTTATCCCCCAGCTGGCAGGTTGGGGAGGAGGGCTGCCTTCACTGCTCTGGGCATTTTGACTCTCCCCGTATCAGCTCTGGCAAGTGTTTCCTGAGCTGCTGGGTATAGTTGGCCATTTAATTTTCTTTAGACATTGCCCTAACTGCCTAACAATGTCTAATTCTATGTGAATGCAATAACCAATCACTTTGCCTAAAACCAGTTCGTTGCATACAGTGAATGCTGAGTTATTTTACCTAGTAATATATTCATGTAAAGATCATTATTTTGAATCTGACCAGAGATTCCCCAAAACATGAAGAGAATATATATGCTGAAAAGTACAATACAACAAATTTCTAAATAATTTGATAAAACGAAAATTAGAATATTTACATAAATGGAGAATATACTCTTCATGACTTAAAAGACTCAATATTTTTAAGACATCTGTTCTCCCCAATTTAATCTACAGATGTAATGAAAGCCCAGTTAATCTAACTATTATTTGCTTAGCACATGCCCTGTGTCGCAAACCATGTTAAACACTTTATATGTAGTATTTCATTTAACATTCCTTGCAGTTCTATGAGTTAGGTTCTATGACTATCATCTGTCTATAAGCTGGGCTCTATGACTATCATCTATAATAGAGTAAACTAAAGCAGAGTGCTGTCAAATAAACTTACCCATGGACAAGATTCAACTAATGATGGAACATATATGACTACTGATTGATTCCGAAATCTGTTCTTTTAAAGCTGTCGTGACATTATGATGGCTAATATTTATTGATTATCACTATCAACCAGGCACTGTTCTAGTATCTTATATTTATTATACTTTTCCCTCACAGCAACTCTTTGAACTATATGCAAGGATTATTTCATTTCATAGGTGAGGAGCCTAAGACAGGGAGTTTAGGTGATTTAAATAAAGTCACTAGGCTGATGGATTCTGCACCTGGACTGCTACAGTGAGCTGACTCCATGTTGTCGTCCTGTGTCACTCCTGCCTGCCTGTGTACAGACTATCTCCTGCTTCTCTGTATTGAGAGAGCCTTGAAGCTTGTTTATGAAATTTCTATCTTTCACTCTAGAGAGGGAACAAAGAGCTATTGCCAGTTTGGGAAATTTCCTAAAGACTGGTGTGATGTTATTATGATTAAAAAGTTATATCACTTTGACAATATATAAACTTTATTTATTTTTTAAGATTTTATTAAGTTTTTTTAAAGATATTTATGCATACAAGCTGGGGTACAGGCCAGAGGCGCAGGGTGGCGAGAGGGTTCACCAGAGACAAAGTGGGGAGCAGAACAGGCAGATCTACTGAAGTACACTGCTGAGAGGAGCAGCGGGCGAGGCAGGAGAGGTCTGCCGTGCCATGTGGGAATCTCTCCGCCGGGCCTCGAACTCGCGTTGCCGCTGCCGACAGCTCCACAGCGCAGTGCCTAACCACTGCGCCACCGGGGAGGCCCTGTCAACTATTTTTATGTATCACAAATAGGTGGTAATTTTGACCCATCAACAGATCTGACCAGGGTAAGCTTTTGTTTCTAACATGAGCCAAACTGTTCCCCCACAAAAGGTAAAACAAACTAGCCAATAAATAAATTTCAGAGCTCCACTCCTTTCATAAGGAAACAAACAAGTAATAAAAGCAACTTAAGATGTAGTAGCCTTAAGAGATATGAGTGAGAGGGAAAAGCAGTTTCTTCTGAAAGAAAGTAGGAGCAGGTCATGGGAGCAATTAACATTAGCCAAGGGCCTAGGCAGGATGGCCATGGGGCAGACCTTGCTTCTTCAACAAATTCTTTGAGAACCAGAGATTTCTCCCATGAGCACCAGCCCGATTTAGGAGTCCCAGTGCAGCTGCATCATTGTCTACAGGGGGTCATTAGCACAGCCCTTACCAGCACAACTGATGGGGCTACAGAGGGGGATGCAAAGAGACCCTGCATAGTTTAGGAATCTACATGTACCCACATTGTTTGACCTGTGACCTGTTTGCTCTGAGTTAACTCCCAACCTGGGAGCACCTGGAAGAGTGATAGGTACCATTTGGGTCAGAGAATGAGCCATCCCCAAAGGAGTAATTTCTCTAAATCCAGATGCCAGTGGAGGGGGAGCTGCCAAGGAGAAGGGGTACCTTAGAACTCCCAGAAGTTGTTAACCGTCTGGAATGAAGACCATTCACTGTTAATTGTGGAGTGAACTGTCTTTTTTAACTCACTATAAAACAGCCAGTTAGAGATGAGATGTTAGACTGGTTTTGTTGAAGCATGATACTTGGTCCTTCTCAGATTTGCTGGCAAATCTAATCAAAGGACATAATAAAGATTCAGTCCCTGTCCTTTGCATTCTTGACTTCATTGGCATGTGGCAGGCAAAAGCAAAGAACCTGGAATTTCCCAGAGACGCAACTATGTTAAGGGAAAACACTGAGTTCACAGAGTGCCTGGTCCAGGGAGGAACAGAAATATGCATCACAGGTGGAGCTTATGTCTTTCCTTTGTTTTGTAACACTCAACGAATGAGCCCATTCCCTTGGATGCAAAAATAGCTGACTCTATTTGGGTCAAATACTCAGGGTATGGTTTAGTTAAAATAAAATTTATTTTATCAATTCTCTAGCTGCTCCAGAATTATTCTGAAATGACATCATGAAGTTAAGGGACAAAAATAAAGAATGATTTTAGTAGGATTCAACAATCATAAAAGTGTTTCTTTAACTGGTGATTAAATAATAAGTACTATGTCACACAATTCACATCCATCATATTGCTTCAACACAAGGAAAGTGAAAGGAAACTTTGGTATTAATTTTTTTTTTTATTTATATATACAAGCTGGGGTACAGGCCAGAGGCGCGGGGCGGCGAGAGGGTTCACCAGAGACAGAGCGGGTAGCAGAACAGGCAGATCAGAAATACACTGCTGAGGGGAGCAGCGGGCAAGGCAGGAGAGGTCTGCCACGCCATGTGGGATTCTCCCCGGCCGGGCGTCGAACTCACGTCGCCGCTGCCGACAGCTCCACAGCGCAGGGCTTAACCGCTGCGCCACCGGGGAGGCCCGGTATTAATTTACCTGTACACTTTTTTGTACCTTGAAGTATGACATGAAATTTTATTAGTTATAATTTATGAGTCATATTTTAATGCAACCTTGTGATTTAAAAGAAATATATATTTTTGTACGTATTTGGCTTTCATCCACAATTCACAGCTTCCCCCAAAGCCTAAATGTGAACTTCTTAAAGATGTCTCTTATTATGTTAATGAAGGACAGCTTTTTGAAAACACCTGCGTGGCAGGCTGGTTGCCAGGGAAACCATGTGATTAGAGGGTTGGAATTTTCAGTCCCTACTCCCTGACCTCCAGAAAGGGGAGAGGCTGGAAGTTGAGTTCAATTGCTAGTTGCTAATGCATTAATCAATCATATCTAAGTAATGAAGCCTTATAAAAACCCAGGAGGTGGAAACTTCAGAGAGCTTCTGGGTTAGTGAACACATGAGTTGGGGGGGAAATGGCACACTGGGGGATGGAAGCCCCTTGTCTTTTTTATGGCACCCCAGGTGGATTCTTTCCCCAGAGTGCAAAGGATCCAGTCTTTTGAGTCAGAATCTATAACACAGTTAGCAAGTGCAGATAATTATCTGTGTTTCTGATGAAGGAGAAAGTTAGAAAATGGGTATAGGCAGACAGGAACAGGGTGCCCAGGTTCCCAAGTCCATTTATCAGCCTGATTAAGAAACAATTGGTTGGAACCAGGAGGATGCCCTCTCCAACCCAGTAAAGAGTGGAACATTCAGAACAACACAGTAACACAGTGCTAAAGCAATAGACCAAAGCTAGTTTGGGAAAGATAGGCTGGGTAATGTTGGCAGACTCAGGGCAAGGTATGGGGAAAAGGTGTTATAAGACCTGACGCAAAAAAGTGGGTCCTTTGCCCTCTGGAGAAAGAATTCACCAGAGAGCATGCTAAGTACAGTTGAACTAGGTGAGGTTTTATTAGAGAGACTCATATATGAGGGAACCGATGCTGGAAAGGAGAATTTAGCCTGGAACTAGAAGGATTATGCTCAGTTAAATAACTCAGAAGGGGGGCCTCCCCGGTGGCGCAGCGGTTAAGCGCTGCGCTGTGGAGCTGTCGGCAGCGGCGACGCAGGTTCGACGCCCGGCCAGGGAGAATCCCACATGGCACGGCAGACCTCTCCTGCCTTGCTCGCTACTCCCCTCAGCAGTGTATTTCTGATCTGCCTGTTCTGCTACCCGCTCTGTCTCTGGTGAACCCTCTCGCCGCTCCACGCCTCTGGCCTGCACCCCAGCTTGTATGTATAAATTAAAAAAAATAAAATAAAATAAAATAAAAAAACTCAGAAGGGAAAATATCAGATGGTTTCACTTATAGGAGGGACCAAACAGGGATCAGAGAAAAAAAAGTAACAAATCCACAACAAAACAACACAAAAATAAACTGGTAACTATAATTCAGAGACATTCTCTAGGGGAAGATGGGGCCAAAATGAGGGCCAGAAGAGCATAAGGACTATGGTGATAGTGCACGGGTGAACTGGTGATGGGAATTCTAGGGGGACTACACCTGGGAAAATAAAGCAAACATGGTACAAAAATGAACAGTGATGTAAAATATATATGTAAATAAATACCCCCCCCCAGTACACCGTGGTTACATATTATTCACTACTCTCGCAGTAGCAGGTTGATCAAGAGTTCAGATGGCAGCCTGAGCTTCCAACTGACACCTGAAGTGTAGGTCATGGTTTTGGGAGACCGAGTCTGTAGCCTGTGGAATTCGATGCTGTTGCTCAGAGACAGTGTCAGATTTGAGTTGAATTCTCAGACACCCTGCTGGTGTCCAAGGATGGCTTGTTTGTGTGGGGTGGCATACCCCCACACAGTGGATACAGGAAACTGGATACAGGAACCCCAAATACAATTAATTATAATTTATTTATTAATAAATTATAAAATATAGTAACTTTATTCTTAACTCTTCTACTTCAGTTCCATCTTAGTTGCAGTACCATTTCTATTACCAGAAACATTTTGAGATGATTTACATAATGAGAATATCAAAATAGTTACACAAATAGAAAATAAAGCTCAGCAAAGGAAGAAGAAAAAAGCTTGCTTTGTAGAGATTGGTAGAGGTGCTATGAAGTAACCTCAAAGATATCTAATAGCCTCACAGCAGGGAATTGGAATGTTGCTGTTTCAAGAACAAAAACAGATGACCATTAATAATGATTCTAAGTCAGGCATGTATACATTCTACATTTCTGGAACACACTCTTAATTGCAGTGTGTTACACATTAAAAGGAAGATCTAAGGCAATCAGATTTGTATAAATTAGGTGGATTTCAATTCATGCAAAATTTGCCAGTTGATATAAATGAGTCTATTAAATTCCTAAGTCTTCATTACCATCCAATCCATTTTATTGAGTCACATCACCATTTACCTAAGATTGGAAGATGGTGACAAATAAATATTAGTCACAAAATTCACTAACTCAGAGTTCATGAACTAAGTTTAACATATCTAAAACCTAATAAAGCAGCATACCAGAATACTTGGACAAGATTTATGATCACAAAATGCATCTTAACTTCCTGAAGTCTTAAGTGAAATTTCTATAAGGGAGGAAGGAAAAATCACTCTTGAAGCATTTACATATTTTCCTGGCGCTCACAATCTTTTTATCTTTTTATATTGTACTCCTTTATCATTCTTTCAATTTCTTTTATTTAAAAAAATTAGCACAATTCCAATTCCACTAGAAAACGTGTGTAGTCGCTTTCCATCCTCTGCAGTATGGCAGAAAAAAAGAAGGGAGCAAATCTGTGATATTCATCATACCACCTTTTGCCAGTGATCAGTTTTCTTACTTTTCATATTTTAATTTTGGCCTATTTGGTATTTCTATATACTATTGTATTTGTCCTTCATTATACACTTGAAAAGTAACAAATTCTTGGATATTACATTTCTCATATAGCTTTCAGGATTTCTGAAAAAACAAACCAAATATTAATTAGATTAAAAGGTTTAAGTTCTAACTGCTTAAGAAAGTTTGGTGGAGTGAACTTGAGAGTGAATTTATATTTATATCAAATATGTTTTTATTCATCAAAATGAAATGAACACTTCATTTCTAATAAATAAAATACCAATATAGGGCCCCCCTGGTGGCGCAAGGGGTTGAGTCTCAGCACCATGAAGCTGTCAGCACCCACTGAGGCACGAGTTCCATCCCCGGCCAGGAAAGTGACCCACACGGTGCAGCAGACCTCTCCTGTCTTACCCGCTTCTCCCCTCCACAGTGTATTTCAGTATCTCTGTCTGTTCTGCTCCCCACTCTGTCTCTGGTGAATCCTTTCATCCCCCACACCTCTGGCCTACACCCCAGCTCTTGTATGCATAAATAAATCTTTTAAAAAATGCCAATATATAACACACATGTAGATGAATGATAATGAATATTATATGGTTTTTAGTTTCTATATCTTTACTATAAAAGTTAAGAATCTTGTCAAGTAAAACTTTGATGAGATAGATATTGGAAATATATATACAAGAGATTTTTGATGTTTGTTTCCCACCTAATATTCAATATTTTTATAATTTGATGAATCCAAATTAATTCTCCTTAACTCTTAATTTACCCAAGACTCAGATTATTATCAATTCTGAAAGTGACAGTGCTTTGGAAAAACTTAATTGGGCCTACTTCTCTTACTGTGGTTGCAGGTATTTAAGATAGATGCTTTCACAACCCCATCACCTCCTGAATGCGGAGCATATCAGATAATTTATCCTAGTACTCCTGTGGCAGCACTTTGATGGATGAAAGTTTATTCAATCCATTGTTGACCGCCTTTTCAGTATTTCTCCCAATCTCATATACTTAGTTCTCATTGTACCAAAGATACCACTCTTCAGAAAATTTTAACTTGTCTTTTCTTTTCTCCTATATCTCACTCCCCAAGCAAAATCCCACCCATTACCAAACAATTAATTTGCATTATTTATATTTGATCCAATAAACGAATGTCAAAATAATAGAACCTTTCCATTGGGAGCTACTTTCCATATAGCCCCAAGATTGTGAGTGAACTCTCAATACTGAGAAAATTCTACCATGCGTTTCTAGTAAAATGATTTTTTCAATGCTTGTAGATGACCATTTTTTAAAATTATGTTTACTGAGGTAACATTGATTTACAAACACCATGTGTATTTTTGGGGTGTTGGTTCACACCTCTATAAATATATATTTATGACACCATGCCCACCACCATAACCCCAATTATTTTACACCATACTTCCTAACTTTTCTTTTTCTCCAAAATCTTCCAGTGGGTAATGCCTGAGCAAGAAATGGAGGAAGTGTAGTGATGGGACAGGTGTTCTGGCCACCTGTGAGACCCTGGCTGAGTAGGGCCTGGTGTCCAGTTCCTGTCTCATTTACTGAGTGTTCCTGACCCTACCGCTGTGGTGGTGATCGAGGCTGTATCCCAAACAGGCAGGGGTGAGTAAATGTACTAGAATTCCTTCAGGTGGTAGTAACTATAACTACAATGACACCAAATACAGTGACCCTGCAGAGGGGCCAGGAGGTAGGAGTTTGCCTAGGCCTCTGCTACACAGTGCCTTGTAGGGGCTGCAGAGTTCCTCACTGCAGGAGGCGTTGGGCGCTGGAAACTTGTGGGTGAAATAATCACTTCACATTTTACATGTTTATAGTTATCAGTCTCATCACTTAGAAAGTTCCCTCCAGAGTAGGGACTTTGTTTTCCTCCTTGCTTTATTTTTATGGTCTAAAATAGGGACGGCAAACTACACTTCATAGTCAAATATGGTGCACCACCTTTTTCATTTCTGTCAGCAAAGATTTGTTGGAACACAACCACACCCACTTCTTAATGGGCTCTCTCACTGTTTTCACAGTACAATGCAGAGTGGAGAACTTCTGACAAATACCTGTGACTTGCACAGCCCAAAATATGAACTCTCTGCTCTTTGAAAGAAAATAGTTTGCCAAACCCTGGTATAGAAAACTACCATACCAATTATGGGATGAATAGATGAAGGTGAAAGAAAGAAAAGTAACTATTATACATTTGTAGATGTTCTTTATTTATTAAGGGTGTTAAAGTTATTATTTTTGTCATGTGTGAACTTATTTCTTAAGTTTGACTTTCAACAGCAAATTCTTTTAAGTTTTAATATGGGTAGATGCGTCAATGTTTTAATCTGTGTTCTTAGAATTTGGTGAGTTGATAATAAAGTGTGGCTGCCTATCCAACATCACCTTCTTCCTTCCTCACAAATTCAGTTGAAAAATTTTTGGGACTAATGTAGGATCATTGAAAGAATGGCTATTCTCTAGGAGCTGAAAAAATAAATGACGCTTATTTGGTAGAAAGGTACTGTTCAAAACATATTTACTAAATAAACTGAGCATATGATGTAATTTAGAACCTCCATATTATATTAGTTACACTTGATCTGCCAGACTGAGAAGCATGATTAACCTCACCCACCTAAACTTTTAACAGTTTGTATTGTGCTCCTTTTTAATGTAATATTTGCCTAAATTGGAGAAATTAGAACAGGTATTAACTTGTTACAATTTCTCTTCATTTATTTTCAAGTAGCTTTCATCCTTCTGATAATCATTGAGAGATTAATAATAATGAAATCTAACTTTTTCTTCTATGTAATGGCTTTCTTTTGTTTGCCTTCACTCCAAATATTTGTAATAGTTTATTCATATCTTTGATGAAGTAAAACTTCAATCATGTATCTTGTTATTGTAAGTATATCAACAATGCCTTAACAACTTGGATTAACTCTTGTTTTGAATGTTATATAAATAAGTGAATAAATATAATTAGAAATCTCTTAACCTTTATTACCTGGTTAAGAAGAGGATTAAATGAAATTCACTTGATAAAGTTTTTTATAAACTCTCCTGGGCAATTGATATACATGCTTTCAATATTATTGCCATCATGTTATAATCTCCTTGATGCAATGGGAATGTGTATGTGAGAGAAAGTATAGTTTTTCTTCATTTAATTTGTTTTCCTTTGTGTAAATGATGAAGCCTCAGAAACTGTGAGGCAGACCATAACTCATGTTCAAAAAATATTGCTGACAGCTCTGTGTTGCACCTTTAAATTTAAAGCAATATAACATTTGACCAGAAATGAGTTGTATGACTGTGTATTACTCACCTGTGGCCTTTCAATAGGCATTGTCTTGCCTGAGGGAAGACGTTTCAGCTTAAAGTGAAGTATATGTCAACTTAAATGAAAACCTCATTTCTGAGGCTTTCAGGAGAGAACAAACACAAGTCATATGCTTAAACTAATCTCACCCAAAAAGAATAGATTGCTGTTCATTAATTCTTGTTTTAAAATGACAAACACTAAATTTAATAATATCCTTCAAGATTATATTTTCCTTTAAGAAATTTCCAAAAGGAGAGTCAATTCTCAAAGGACACCTGCTTAGCTCTTAAGCAGGTTAGCAGTGCTTCAGTGGGTCTTCTAAGCACAAAAACAAGACACTGAAGGACAATCTGGGAAGGTCCACAAATGTTTCTGTACAGGTGACAGCAGGTCCTTGATGTTTGCTAAATCCATGTCTGCTTGGTTCTTTAGGAACTTTAGGCCAATGCCCAGGGGTTAGGTATTTTTTCTGACCTATAAAATTTTTGAAAGCAAAAAACGAAATTCTTTTCTCAGGAGTAAAAAAATAAAATGACAACATAAAAGCAAATAATTAGTGCTCAACAAAACATAACAACATTGTTAAATTTAGTGTTCATAATATTTCTATTAGACTTGGAAACTATAAATTTTCTTTACTTTGCAAGAAGATTCTTGCATATACATATACATGATGATTTAAGAGAAATCAGTCAATTATAAATTGTTTGAATTGCTCATGGACAAATAATTTTCAAAATAATATGATAAATTTCCTTTTAATGTTATATATCAATATTATATATAATATAGGAGGTGGGTGCATTTTAATACTTAGCACAATGCAATAGGAAGCCAGACATCTGCTGAGCAATTTACATCTCCTTCTGTTTTCTGCATACCCTGTTGATTGTTGACGACTTAAAATTCATCTTCTAAAAATGTCCCAATCATTTATCACTAACAACCCTCTAATTGCCATCACCTCTTTTTAGGATCTGCAGTAACAGCCTCCTCATGGTAGAATTGAAGTCAACCAAATCAAATAGATTGGCTTCCACAGAAAAAATGTGATACTTCTGAAACTGGTGCTCCGGATGGTCTTCTCCTCTCTTTGCTTATCTTGCAAGAATAGTATGGTGGGCTTGACAGAGTGAAACAATAAAAATACCCCTACCCATCTTAATGGAGGGGAAAAAAAATATTTCTCATAAGTTGGCAGTTGTGTTACTGAGCACAGGTCTAGAAGCGTTTCATTGTCCTTGAGGTGACCTCTCACTTCCACACAATTACCGTGGAGAATGGAACTGAAATGCCCGTGGTTAAAGGGACAACACTCAGAAGGAGGTGCTCCTAGTTTTGTTGCAGTTCTGAACAGTCCTGTGTTGTATGTATTGGTGTAATGCTTAGTGTACATGATTAAACTATTCTTTTATTCTTTTTTTATTTTAAAGATTTATTTATTTATGCATACAAGAGCTGGGAGGGAGGCCAGAGGTGTGTGTGTGGGGGGTGGGGGTGGGGTTTGGTGAGAGGATCACCAGAGACAGAGTGGGGAGCAGAACAGGCAGATCTACTGAAATACACTGCTGAGGGGAGCAGAGGGCGAGACAGGAGAGGTCTGTTGAGCCTTGTGGGAAGCTCCCTGGCCGGGGATCGAACTTGTGCTGCAGTGGCTGGTGATAGCTTGATAGCGCTGAGACTTAACCCCTTGTGGCACCAGGGAGGTCCCTGATTAAACTATTCTGACAATCTTATGGGAAGGTGATGTGATTCTTGGATTTCATAATAAGCAGGCTGTTTTGCAACCATCCCAGACTGGATAGGTTCATTACTTTTCAAGCAGACTATTTTCTTAGCAGTTCCCGTGATGTTTCCTGCTGTACTCTGCCACCCTCTGCCATACTCCGTTTGCTGCTGCTGCTGCTGCTGCACTCTGTTCTCTCCTGCTGCCACCTCTGTGGCGCCGCCCTTATAAACTCAGGCTTAGTCTCTGGCTCAGGTGTGCCCACTTTTGCACACCCACATTGTACTTCAGCTGCTGCCATCAGGCACGCGTGTAGGACCACAGGGGTCTATCATTGATGGGAGGGCGGGAAAACCTCATTTCTTTCTATTTACCCTACACAGGGAATCCTGGTTTGTATTCCCAAGAGTGTTAAGGAAAGGTGAGGGAGAAACTACCATCAGCCACAATTTTTCATGAAATTAATTATTTGGGGAATTCAGAAAAATATTCATTCTCATGGGCAATTACATATCAAAACCATGCCATACTAAAATTAATTAGTAAAAAAGTTTAGTATACTTTTTGTTTTAGTGGGTCATGTCATTTGGTATGATTGCTTGTGTCTATAATTAATTATTAAATCGTGATTAGTTTATATGGCGATAATAAAACAGATATGCATTTTGATTTATTTAAAATATCACCTAGGTTCCAAAATAGTGGGTTAAAATACATGGAGGGGGCACAGCATGTTTGTTTATTTATTTATTTATTTATTCATGATTTATTTTATTTACTTATGCATTGAAGAGCTGGGGTATAGGCCAGGGGTGCAGGGGGTGAGAGGATTGACCAGAGATAGAATGGGGAGAAGAACAGGTAGATCTACTGAGAAACATTGGTGAGGGGAGCAGTGAGTGAGACAGGAGACGGCTGCTGCACCTTGAGGATTAGCTCCCTGCCTAGGATTGAACTCATGCAGCAGTGGCTGGTGATAGCTTGATAGTACGGAGATTTTAACCACTGTGCCACCAAAGAGGTCCCACACAGCATGTTTATAATAAAATAATTTTTTTTTAAGTGGGATTCTTCTTTCAGTTATAGTAAACTTTTTGGTCGGTATTTTCTGGGGTCATTTTGCCTCCTGTTCAAAAGGAATGTCTTTAAGGGAAATTTCTTAATTACTACAAGCTAATTTCACTCTTTGCTTGCCTTGCTTATGTACTACAACTACCATGAGTTAAATGGACTCAGTTTCATTCTGTAAATATGTGCTTAACCAAAATCAGACTGTCTTAAAAGCAGGGAAGAACTCTGCCACCTCTTCTTTCTATTGTAGAAGATTCACAGTAAAGTGTGAACTCAGTAGTTTTTCAGTTTTTCATATTCAGTTTTTCAGTTTTTAATATTTGGAGGAAACAAGCAAAGAGCCAGATGAAATTTTCTGAGTACAGCAACAGAAAAATTTGAAATGCAGTTTAATTAGATTTTCCAATAAATTAATGTGGAAGAAAACAAGTATTCCCTGGAGCTAGAAATCTTAGATAATTTTAGCTGAAATTTTGGATTTCAAGTGGTAATACAAATTGAACTTCATTCACCTACTGATGAGAAAAGTTTTGGCTCTTTTTTTTTTTTTTTTTTTTTTTTAGAGCTTTTGAAATCTTAAGCAGAGAAATAAGACCATATTAGTGGTTACCAAAATGGAGGGGGGATGGAGGGTGAGTAAATAGGGTCAATTGTATGGTGAAGAGTGTAATTTACTTTCAGTGTTAAACTTGTACCACATACTGACACTGACTGATAATGATGCACACCTGTAGCTATACCACTGTAATTCATGTCACACCAATTAAAAAAAATAAAAATAAAAACCCTCCAATTCAAATAAGTAAATAACTGTATTTGCCTTATTAGTTTGTAACATTCTGAACATCATTAATGACTTTTGCCATCTGTAGCTTTTGTCATTACTGTTATAGCTAAAAATCAGTGGCTTCTTATTTATTTTGGAAAGAGAAAAGGTACAGCTCCCTTTGTATTTTTTGTAACACTTCCAGCAGGGTTAATGTTTTGATTCTGTATAAATGTTCAGTTTTAATAGCATTACCTTCTATAATTTGTCTGGTATCATGTTACTGATAGATAGCAAGCACTGAATAACGGTTTTTGGGAGCAAGCCCAGAGTTCAAAGACCTCAGGCGGATTCTTCCTCAGCTCTTTGTCAAGGAAAGAATTAAACTTTGAGAACAAAATTCAGAAAAGCAAGCGATTTATTGTTAGATAGGAAGAAGGACAGGAAAACTACCCGAGTGGAGAGGGGTCCCCAGTGGGTAGCCAGTGAGGCTATGAGAAGCAGGTGCTTAAATAGGTATAGTGGGCAAGGAATGGGGGTTTGGACTTTGGGTGTCTGCATTGTGTCTCTTGCTGATTGGCCAGGCCTCTAGGGTCTCTTAGGCTACCAAGACCCACTGAGTTTTCACACCTTAACCAACCTACTTTTCAGAAACCAGCTTCAGTCCATTGCTATTGTGCTATTATGTTTGCGTTCTGAACATTCCATTTTTAACTGAATGGGGGGGGGGGCACATTCCTGGTCAGTGGATTGTTTCTCAATCAGGCTGATAAATGGACTTGGGGCTTTGGCACCCTGTTCCTACCTCACGGTCTATACCCATTTCTTAACTTCCTCCTTCAGCACCATACCTATTTTGTCTTGCAAATTAAATGCCACATAAACCCTACAATTTACAACCCCCGGGTTAGAGTTCTCTTTGCCTTGCCTAGCTTAATCAATTTATCTACCACAAATTGTGAAGTGAATGCTTTTTGTTGTTCATGAACTGTACCACCTGAATGTGAATTAGAAACAAAGATAATAGGAAAATAGCAGCTGATGGAAGGCAAGCAATATATAGAAATTTGAGTGGCTAAACTTTTGTTCCCTCACTGCTGTCTCTTAAATTCAGCAAACCCATTGCATGTATTTATTAATGAGATTTTATGTGATGACTAATGTTGAATTCTCCTACTACTTCTCAAATGTGTGGATCAAAATGATCCAAGGAGGCAGAATATCAGAATTATATTGTTCAACCTAGAAATGTGTTTGCATACTGAGCATATGGCAAAGCTCTCTGCTCAGTAAGACTACCTTAGTGGTCTTATAGATGTATTACATTGCCTTTAGGTTACTACGAGCTTGTAAATATTCAGGAGTTCCAATTCCTATAAAATCCATGTAAATATCTATTATATGCTTTATTGTCATGAGAAACATCTTTACTATTTTTAATAAAATGAGGTAAAAAATTTAGATGCCAATTTTCACATACAGTATTAAGGGCAGACTTACTACACAGTATGACAGGATATGTCTTTTATAGTTTATAGCTCTTTTAAAAGATGCTATTTTCTCTATATTTCCCATTTATGTCACATCAAAATCACTAGGGATACTCACTTGAGTAATAGGCTACCTTCCCATTATTTATATTTGGAATATAAAATTGATTTGTAATAAATAAAGGTATGAGAAAAAATTAGCCAAAAAATAGCAAAAAGGGCCTCCCTGGTGGCACAATGGGTTAAGTCTCAGCACTATGAAGCTATCTGCAGCCCGGGAGCTTCCCACATGGCGCAGCAGACCTTTCCTGCCTGGCCCTCTGCTCCCCTCAGCAGTGTACTTCAGTTAATCTGCCGGTTCTGCTCCCCACTCTGTCTCTGGTGAACTCTCTCACCACCCCACACCTCTGGCCTGCAACCCAGCTTGTATGCAAAAATAAATAAATCTTCAAACAAAAAAAGAAATAGAAAAAAATTGAATAACAAAATACCTAAATATATTGCAGGCTTCCCCCATTACCAGTATAACATTAACATTTAAAAAATATATTATCTGACTTATTTTCATAAAACCGTATGAAGTAGGCACAAGTATTATCCTCATTTTGTAGATGAGAGCATTCAAGTGTGGGGTCAGGGTTTAAACTCAAGCAGTTTGATTCAGAAACGCACATGTGATCATGACTAGTTATGAGTACAGCAAATGGTTTTTCAAGTGTAATATAGTCAGCTTTATAACACTTTCTCTTCTATTCTAGGCTTTTTGAGGCTATCAATGTCTTTCTCTGTAGTTGTTCAGATATCAGAACTGAGCTAGTGAATGGAATTGGTGAAAGAGCTCATGAACCAGAGTGGAAACAAGAAGATAGGAAGAGGTTATGTGCAACCAGCGAGAACACTGTAAAAGGAAAGGGAATTTGAAACATGAATATTAGCTATTAACTCAGAAATTCAAATTGAACAGTTTGCAATAAAAAACACATGCAATAAATACACACGCAACAAAATGTAGGCTTAATTCCTTACATTTCTTAGAGATCAAGGGTATCTATTTGGTAATAAGCATATGGGATAATTTCCCCATATTATAGAACAAAGTAAAGCTAAATAATTAAATCTGTAATTATACCAGTAGCTTTACCAACTGTTTGTACCAGCTAGGGTCTTAACTAGCCCCAACAGAAAAAGAATGAGCACCTTGGTTTTCAGAGGGTGTTAAGTTGTCATGGGAAATTTCATTTAGTTTTTATTTTAGAAACTAGGAATAGCATTTGTTCATTATAATAGTGTTTCACTTTGGAAGTGGAATATAGCTTTTAAAAGACACATTAAACTACTCATAAAGGTACACGACATAAGCATAACAAGAAAAGTTTGCTAAGGGACACATTTAACACATTAACAAAGAGGTTCCAGATGCAGTTAATATACGGAAGAGTATTTAGTGCATCAGAATCATGTTTACCATATGCAAATTAATTCAAGTAAGGCTTATATTTATCAGCTGGCACGTTCTAGTATCCTTAAGGTAACTTAAAATGAAATCCACTTCCACTGCTGCTCTGTAGGGGACTAACAGGTAGAATGTCAGATATGCCCTCCACCTGTTCCAGAGGCAGATCTCCCAGGACTCAGCCTGGGAGAAACAGCCTTGCTACCCCCACAAACACTACGCTGAAGGTCTATGGAGCTACTTAAATTTCCCAGAAACTATCAGCTTGTTTATTCCACCCTCTTCGTATACCTGTTCCTACCTTTATCTCTGTTCACCTTCTCTTTTGACCCCCCTTCCTTCCCTTTGATTCTTTTTTATAAAATCTTTCTTCTTTTAAAGTGTTTTGAAAATCTTCTCTTTCCGCCATGTCCTTGGGGCTGAAGTCAGTTGCGGTGGGTTTCAGAGTGAACATGGTGAGATTGAAGAAGAGGAGAGATGAAGCCATCCTCCTGAGAAGTTTGGTGGTGAGGGCAGGAGATTACATAGTGGCTAAGAGACAGAAGCAGAGTAAAGCAGGAGTCTGATCCTTTATGAGGAGACCTGAGTAAACTCGTAAGTTTGAGTCTGTATAGGAGGACAGGTTGAAGATTAAAGCTACAGGGTGAATACAGAAAGGGAAAAAAATGATAGAATTGGTTATGTGGTTAAAGAACAATTTATCCTAACCTAACACATGACTTGAGAGCATGTCTAATAATCATGAAAATTCAAAGCAAAGCAAATGAAATCAGAGTGGCTGTTGCTTCTGACAACTTGAACTCCATGTTGAGAATATTACATATATTAAAGCATTAAGCCAGAGGCTATGCTCATCCTTCAAGCACCACACAACATCTGAGATGTAAAAATGGCAGTTGAGACATCCCACAGAGAAGTCAGAATTACGTATCTTATTATTTAGATTTATCTTGGAAAATTGGAGAAATGTGGCTAATCCCAGTAGCCACTACACACAAATGAAAATATCCCATGGACACAGGTGGACGCATTTCCATGTGGTGTGTGGAGGGTTACAACAGTGTCATTTGGAAGTGCAATATACTTTGCTAATAGAGCTTTAGATTTTATTTCTCAAAATGTCTCCTTATGCTGGGTTTAGGGTGATCACATAGCACTTGCTGCTCCACAGATAATGGTTTCCCTTTCCACTAGCAAAGAACTTTAATAAAGGCATCCTGGTCAAGGAAGGAAAACTGGACTGAGAAATGAATAGTAATCTCAGTTATAACCCCAGTTCTCTCCAAACTCGAAGGTGAGATCTTGAAAGTCACCTATGGGTCTTAATGCTGTCCCTGAAAATGAAGAGTACTAAGGTCAGTAACACCTTAAGTTTCTTTCTGGATCAACATCAGCTTGCTCCTGATTGTGACAAAGTAACACGGAGAGGAAAGCCTGCAAACAAAAGGGACACTACAGTCATCACTCGAAGGAATCTGTGGTCTGCAGCAAAATCCTTTCAAATGGCTTTGGTAGTTCTGAAATATGTAGAATGGGCAAAGCAGTGTGTGATGTATTAATAAAAATATAGAAACTTTTGTTAGATAGTTGGGAAAGAATTGTTCTTTGTGCAGTTATATTTGTAATTTTAATATAACTTATTTATTTAGTAGTAGATCATAGAAGAGCTTTGTTATTTATTTAGTTTGTTTCTGGAATGTTCTTACAGAGTAGGATATTAACACTTGTAATAAAAGTAAGAATATCATTCACATGGCTGTGAATGATAGTTCAATTCCATAACATCAAAATAATGAATTTTTGGTGAATTAAAAAGAAAACATGACTGAACCAAGGTGAATTATTAACAATCACATGTTTGAAAGCTAATTGGTCAAGTCAACAATTTACTTGAAACTATGAATTGACTAAAAAGGAGAAGGCTTTCCAATCAGCAATCCTTTTTTGAATTATTTTTTTACACCATTGTTCATTTTTATACAATGTTTTCCAATCAGCAATTTTATGCAATAACAGTGTTTGCCACAAAGTAGATGAGCACCTCTTTAAGCACCTGTCATTTATCAGGATGGGAGAAATTTAGGGGGTAATACTTAGTGAATGCTGGTGATTACACAGAAATTCATAGCACCTTCTTTTGTTTTAGAATTTCTGTTTTTGATTATTAATTCATGTTAGATTATTCTTTTTTTGCTTGGTAGGCAATATTTTAATACATTTTAAAATTTTGTTTCTAGCTTCTAAGTGAATCAGGGGCTACAATATGCCTGGTGGAGGAGGAAAAATAAATATTTTCAAATATTGATATTAGACATAATATTATTAATATATTTTATTATCATTATAAGAACATACTGCATGTTATAATCTATAACAAAATTATAATATTAATATTAATTAACATGTTAATACTGCCTGTGTACCCGTAGGGTAAATGAGAATTATCAGGTTTTTCCGCCCTTCCCCCAATGGTGGGCCTCTGCAGGCCTACACGCATGCCTGATGGCGGGCACCTGGAGTGGGGTGTGGGCCTGTGTGAGTGGGCGCACCTGGGCCAGAGACTGGGCTTGTAAGCAGAGGAAGCAGCAGCAGGGAACACAGCGCGCAGTGGCGGACTGTTCTGGGTACAGTGCAGAGACCGCGAGGCACCGCCAAAGAGCCCGAGAAAGTGAAGATTCGCCAGGGGCTGGGAGGCCCCTCGTGGCAGACGTCGAGCTGGACAATGCTGGAGGTGCCACAGATGCACAGGAGGTGGATCAGCGTCCACAAGCTGCGAGAAAAGCTGAAGACGCTGAGCACAGGAGGTGGACAAGGTCCGGGAGCTGCAGGACAAGAGCTCAAGTGAAGGGATGGCCTGAGAGGGCCCACTACTCCATGGCAGCAGACTCATCAGCAAGAACGAATAACGCACTGATGGACTTGGACTAAGTTATGACTTTGGGACCCTGGGGATAGAAAGTATTGTTAGAGGTGGACCAGAGTCCAGAAGCTGCGAGAAAATCTGAAGAAACTGCACAGGAGGTGGACAAGCTCCGGGGGCTGCAGGATAAGACCTCCAGTTGAGGAGAAGGCCGGAGAAGACCACTACTTCCTGGCAGCAGACTCGTCAGAAAGAATGAGTAAAGCACTGATGGACTAAGTTGTGACTATGGGATCCTGGAGGTGGAAGGTATTGTTTGTACACCCCAGAGGATGGGACTCAGGGAGGTGGCCAGATGGCCTCGCTGGCCAAAAGCAGCCTGTGCACTGCCTGGCACTCCCAGGGCCACAGCCCAGAGAGGGAATGGCCAGAGTAGAGGAAGGGGCAGGCCTGAGAGCAGGCTTGTGTGAGGTTCCCTGCAGCCAGGCAGAGGAGATGTAAAAGCCACCTTGAGGCTAAGGCTGGGAAGCCCTGAGTGGTTGATAAGCAGCTGAAAGGTTGTTGAAAGCCAGTGAGTCTCTTAAAATCACCTGTGTGTGATACCCTATTCGCTTGGATAAGGGTGAGGTGCCAAGGAACCCTTCCTTGGGGGACGGGTGGGGAACGCGGCTGGTGGTGGAGACCACAGCCGAAGAGGGGACTCAAGAGAGGCCACATGTGGAGCTTGTATCCACGGACTCCTGACCCACGTGCGTGTGCAAAGGGTTGGCCTGAGTACAGGATCTGCGAGTCACATTGGTGGCTGTGAGAGCCGAATGTTGCAGTAATGGCAGAGAGTACCCCTGGAGATTGGGGGGCTGACCCCCCCCCAAAGGTCGCCAATCTCAAGAGTTGAGTGCATCCTGGGGGTGGATGCAGTGTGGTTCCCCGCCTCGAATGAGCAGTGCCTACAGCAACATGAATTGGTGGATTATATGGTGGTGCCAATAATCTTGTCTTTTGCCCATAGGTTGGTGCCCCACCTGGGCTTACTTGTATTTTGTTTTTTTGCTGCATTGTTACGTTTTGCTGCATTCTCTGGGTCATGTTCATGTCTGCTGAGGGAAATGTGTGAATTGTATGGCAAAAAAAAAACCCTGAGGGGGTGGATTGTAGGGTGAACGAGAATTATCAGATTTTTTCACCCTCCCCTCAATGATGGACCTCTGCAGGCTACATACATGCCTAATGGCGGGCACCTGGAGTGGGGTGTGGGCCTGTGTGAGTGGGCGCACCTGGGCCAGAGACTGGGCTTATAAGCAGAGGAAGCAGCAGCGGAGGCAGCAGCAGGGAACACAGCGTGGAGTAGCGGACTGTTCAGGGTACGGTGCAAAGACCATGAGACACCGCCAGAGAGCCCAAGAAAGTGAAGATTCGCCGGGGGCTGGGAGGCCTGCCAGCCTCCCCTTCCCCTCCCCCCTCCATTGCCTACCCTTTACTTGGTTGCCCCCAACAAGAAACCATTAAAAGCTTAAGCCACTGAGGACTCCAGGATGCTCCTTTTGACCTGTCTGCACAGCTCCATGGGCAACCTGTGCTCCCAGTGCCATCCTGCCTCTACAGTGCCTCAGGGTGGTTTTAAACATTATAAGCAATTTTACTTTAACCTTTTACTTTTTTAATTATTCATATTTTTTACATTATTGTGTATCCCCATAGGTTTCCCACCACCACTTCACCCGTGACCCGTCACCATAGTCCCTTGTGCTCTTTTCTACCCCATTTTGAGCCCTTATTCTCCCCCTCCCTTGCTGGGTGTCTTTTCCTTGTTTTAACCTTTTACTTTTTAACTTTTACTTCATTTAGTACTTTTAGAACAAATGATGTCCTTTTTGGATTATCTATGCTTTTGTTACTCTTCAATTCACTTTTTCTTTTATAGCTTATATTTAAACATAAGAAAACATAAGCTATGCAAAGAAGTGTATTAATGTAAATATATGAGGAACATTTTATTTACTAACTGACCATCTTTGTAGAAATACAGCTATGCCTTAGTTGGATTATTTACTGTTTGAAAAGAGAGTGGGCATAATGAGTAAAATTCTCCAAAATCAGTTACTGAGGATAATTTTTAATGAGTTTGTCTTTATCAATTTGTAAAGCTAATGGCTTGCATTTAGTTTCCTGAAATGTGTTTGCTCTCATTAGTAAAACAAGATTCAAACTAGTTGTGGAGCATAGTGGAAAGATGTGATTTTGTTATATGGTGAAGAGGAGGAGGAGAAGAAGGCAAAAGAAGTGGAGGGAGAGGAGAGGGAGGAGGAGGAAGAGAAGGAGGGAAAAGATAAGGGAGGAGGGAGGGGTCGTGGAGGGGCGGCCAAGGACAATATGAGGATAATGGTGATATTTACTATTTATTGTGAGCTACTACTTGTTAAGCCCTGCCCTAAGATTTTCCTTCTTTCTTTTTTTTCAGTGTTTTATTTTTGTTATTTTATTTTTTTAAATGTTATTTTTATTTATGTCTTTTGCATTACTGTATATTCCCTGTAGGTGTCCTACCACCAATTCACCCATGAACAGTCACCACAGTCCCCTGTGCTGCCCTCTCCCCCGTTCTGAGACCCAATCCTTCCCCCTCTCTCGCTGATTGTCACTCTTGTATTTGGTTCCCCTATATTCCTGCTATAAGTGAAACCATTCGATATTTTTCTTTTCCCTTTTGGCTTATTTTGCTGAGCATGATCCCTTCTAGTTCCATCCATGTTGCTGCAAGTAGTGTGTGTTTATCTTTTTTGAATGCTGAATAGTATTCCATTGGGTATGTGTACATCTTCTTGATCCAGTCATCTATTTTTGGGCATCTGGGTTGTTTCCATACTTTTGCTATTGTAAATAGTGATGCAGTAAACATATGGGTACATGTATCCTTTTGGATTAGTGTTTTTGTGTCCTTTGGGTAGATTCCCAAAAGTGGTATTGCTGGGTCATATGGAAGCTCCACTTTTATCAGTTTGAGGAAATGCCATACAGCTTTCCATAGTGGTTGGACCAGTTTGCATTCCCTCCAGCAGTGTAGAAGAGTTCCTTTTTCTCCACATCCTCACCAGCATTTGTTGTTGCCTGTTTTTTTAATGTGCGCCATTTTCACTGGCGTGAGGTGGTACCTAATTGTGGTTTTGATTTGCATTTACCTGATTATATGTGATGTGGAACATTTTTTCATATAGCTATCGGCCATTTGCTTTTCTTCTTTGGAGAAGTGTCGTTTTACTCTTCTGCCCATTTTTGACTGGATTGTTGACTTTTTTGTTGAGTTGTGTGAGCTCCTTGTAGATTTTAGTTATCAGTCCTTTATCGGTTGTATTGTGTGCAAAGACTTTCTCCCAGTTAGTAGGGTGTCTGTTTGCTTTGATTATTGTCTCTCTTGCTGTACAGAAGCTTTTTAGTTTGATGTAGTCCCATCTGTTTATCTTTTCCTTGACGTTCTTCATTTTTTGGAATGTGTCTTTAAAGATTTTGCTGAGATGTATGTCATGTAGAGTTTTGCCTATATTTTCTTCTATAACTTACGGTTTCAGGTCTTACATCTTGGTCTTTTATCCATTTTTGAGTTGGTTTTTGTGCATGGTGTGAGGTAGTAGCCTAGGTTCATGTTTTTGCATGTAGCAGTCCAGTTTTCCTAGAACAACTTATTGAACAAGCTAACCTTGTTCCATTGCATATTCTTCGCTCCTTTGTCAAAGATTAGTTGTCCATAGATAACATGGATTTATTTCTGGGTTGTCTATTTGATTCCATTGGTCTGTGCATCTGTTTTTGTTCCAGTACCATGCTGTTTTAATTATTATGGCTTTGTAGTATAGTTTGAAATCTGGGAGTGTAATCCCTCCATTTTCTTTCTTTTTCAGTCAGGAGAGCTTTGGCTATTCGAGGTTTTTTGTGGTTCCATATGGATTTCATCAATATTTGTTCTATTTCTTTGAAGAATGTCATTGAGATTTTTATTGGAATATCATTGAATCTATAAATTGTTTTTGGTAGTATGGCCGTTTTGATAATGTTAATTCTTCCAATCCATGAACAGGGGATGTCTTTCCATTTATTTGTGTCCTCCTCTGTTTCTCTTAATAGGGTCTTATAGTTTTCTTTGTCCTTTACCTCTTTTGTTAGGTTTATTCCCAGGTATTTGATTTTTTTGGTTTCAGTTTTGAAGGGGGTGATTCTCTTGATTTCTTCTTCTTCTGACTGTGTTTGTATATAGGAAGGCTACTGATTCTTGTACGTTGTTTTTTGTATCCTGCTACTTTACTGAACTGGTCTATAATTTTGAGTAGTTTTTCTATGGAGTTTTTCGGATTCTCTATGTGTATTACCATATCGTCTGCAAAAAGTGATAATTTAATTTCTTCTTTCCCTATTTGGGAAAAAATTGATATTCCTTGTATGTATATTATGATATATGTATGATATTCCTTGTACATATGATATATGTATGATCTTCCTTATATGTATGATATTCCTTGTACATATTCCTTGTATGTCTTTCTCTTGTCTTATTGCTCTGGCTAGGATTTCCAGTATTATATTGAAAAGCAATGGTGAAAGTGGACATCCTTGCCTTGTTACTGATCTTAGGGGAAAGGCTTTCAGCTTTTCACCATTGAGGATAATATTGGCGGTGGGTTTGTTGTATATGACTTTTATTATATTGAGGTATGTTCCTTCTATCCCAAGGATTTCGAGGGCCTTTATCATGAATGGATGTTGCACTTTGTCAAATGCTTTCTCAGTGTCTATTGATACCATCATAGGTTTTTTTTTTTTCTTGATGTGTTGGATTACATTGATTGATTTTTGGATGTTGAGCCATCCTTGTGTCCCTGGAATAAATCCCACTTGGTCGTGGTGTATTATCTTTTGGATACATTGTTGGATCCTGTTGGCTAATATTTTTTTGAATATTTTTGCATCAGTGTTCATTAGAGAGATTGGTCTGTAGTTTTCTTTTTTTGTATTGTCTTTGTCTGGTTTTGGTATTAATGTGATATTGGCTTCATAGAATATGTTAGGTGGTATTCCTACCTTCTCATTTTTTGAAAGAGTTTGTGTAAGATAGGGATTAATTCATTTTTGAACATTTGGTAGAATTCGTTTATGAAACCATCTGGTCCTGGACTTTTGTTTTTGGGGAGGGTTTTGATTACTGTTTCAGTTTCACTGCTTGTGATTGGCCTGTTTAGATGTTCTATCTTCTTTATCTAGTTTTGGGTGATTGTATAGTTTTAAGAATTTGTCCATTTCCTCTAAGTTGTTGAATTTGTTTCTATATATCTGTTCATAATAATTTCTGATTATTCTTTTGATTGCTGCTGTGTCTGTTGTAATTTCTCCTCTTTCATTTATGATCCTATTTATTTGTGTTTTCTCCCATCTTTTCTTTGTAAGCCTGGCTAGAGGTTTGTCTATTTTGTTTATTTTTTCAAAGAACCAGTTTTTTGTTTCATTGATTTTCTGGATTGGTTTTTTGATTTCCATTTCATTTATTTCTGCTTTGGTTTTTATGATTTCCTTTCTTATATTGGCTTTTGGGTTTTTTTGTTGTTCATTTTCTAGTTCTTTGAGACGGGAGATTAGATTGTTTCTCTGAGTTGTTTCTTGTTTCTTGATGTGCGCCTGTATTGCTATATATTTCCCTCTTATTACTGCTTTTGCTATGTCCCAAACAGTCTGGAACATTGTGTTTTCTTTGTCCTTTTCTAGCTATTTTTTAATTTCTTTTTTGATCTCCTCATTAGTCCAGTGTTCTTCCAGCAGTGTGGGTTTCAATCTGCATGAAGTAAACGGGTTCCTTTTTTTTCTTTTCATGGTTTATTTCTAATTTGATTGCTTTATGATTGGAGAAGACAGTAGGTATGATTTTGATCCTAGTGTATCTGTTGAGGTTTGTTTTGTAACGTAGTATGTGATCAATCTTGGAGTATGATCCGTGTGCACTTGAGAAAAATGTGTATTCAGATTTTTGGGGATGTAGTGCCCTATTGATATCTGTTAGGCCCATGTGTTCTAGGTCCTTATTTAGAGCTTTAGTGTCCTTGTTTATTTTTTTTGTCTTGTTGATCTGTCCATTGGTGAAAATGGGGTGTTGAGATCTCCTACTATATATGTATTTTCTCTGATGCCTGTTTTCAGGGATTGATAATAGTTGTCTTATATATTTTGGTGCTCCTTCATTTGGGGAGTATATGTTAATGAGGGTTATATCATCCTGCTGAATTGTCCCCTTTATCATGATGTAGTGACCCTCTATGTCTCTTTTTACCTTTTTTAGTTTGAAGTCTATTTTATCTGATGCAAATATAGCTGTTTGTGCCTTCTTTTTTGGTCTGTTTGCTTGTAGGGTTGTTTTCCAGCCTTTTACTTTCAATCTGTGTTTATCTTTTGTAGCTAAATGTGTTTCCTGTACCACCAGAAGGTTGGGTTCTGTTTTTTTGATCCATCTTGCTACTCTGTGCCTTCTTATTAATGAGTTTAGTCCATTTACATTTCAATACCTTGGCATATATATTTGCCATTCTATTTGTCTTTTTGTGCTTTTATTCCTTGTTTTATTTTGACCTTTTTCATTCCTCTGTTGGTTTTGGCTTTAGGACTTCTTGTAGTATTTTTTGGAGTGGGGGTTTAGTCATGATGAATTTTTGAAGTCTCTGTCTGTCTGGGAAGGTCCTTATGCTTTCTTCATAGAGGAAGGAGATCTTTGCAGGGGAAAGTATTCTTGGTTGGCATTTATTGTCTTGGAGTTAGTTGAATATGTCCCTCCATTCTCTTCTTGCCCATATTGTTTCTTCGGAGAAGTCTGATGTCATCCTGATTGGTTTTCCTTTATAAGTTATTTGTTTCCTCCCCCTTCTCAGCTTCAATATTTTTTCCTTATCCTGTACTTGTGTGTTTTGCTATCATGTGCCTAGGTGTAGTTCTTCTAACATCATGGTAATTTGGAATTCTTTTTGCTTCTTGTATGTCTGTTTTCATACTTGGGAAGTTTTCTTCTATCACCTCCTTTAAGTATTTTCTCTACTCCTTGGACACTCTCCTCTCCTTCTGGGATTCCTATAACTCTTATATTTCCTTTCTTCATGGTGTCAGATAGTTCTCGAGTTGTTTCTTCATCATTTTCCCTTCATGCTTCTATTTCCTCTTCCTTTTTGATTCTTTTATTATCTGAATCTTTGAGATTGCTGACACGGTCTTCCATGTGATCAATTCTGCTTTCATTGCTTTTCCCAGAGTTCTTTAGTTCTTCTATTAAACTCTTATTCTCCTTCTTTAGGGTCTTGATTTCATTCTTCAGATTGTTAATTATTTTTTTTTCATTTCATTTTTTTCCTTAGTACTTTGTGTACTGGTACCCTTTAAATTTACCAGCCCTTGGATCCGGCCATTTTCTGTGCCACCGCATGAATGGTGTAAGCATTCAATAAAACACACACAACTCCTGAACTACTGGATATTAAAAAAACTGTAATATCTCTCATAAAACACCTTACATTTTCATCAAAACAATGCGTAAAGCTTCTAGACTGAGTACGATCAAAGAAATAGCTCCTAATAGTTCCAAATAAATCCACTGTGGCATGAAAAACCAGAGACTACATGAACACGTATTAATACGTGAGTGGCCACCTGATATTGGTCACAAAAACCCTACTAATACATGAGCGGACCACAAAGTGTTAAGTATGATGATTTTAAATTCTCTGAGAGGCAGAGCTCTTCCACGTCATTAATGTTGAGTTCTGATGCTTGATTTTCTTTTTGTGGTGTGTCCTTTCCCCGAGGGCTTGCTTGGTTATTTGCATTTCTCTTTCTCCCTGTTTGTCTTCCGATTTGTTGTAATTGTTGGGAAATTGCAGCACTGGTACTGGCAGGCATCTCTTTGGGGTACTTTTTCCTGGATGTTGAGGGCTGATGGTCTGATCAATTCCGGTCCTGTTAGGCCAAACCACCACTGGGTAGTGATGCTGTGGCTATGCTGTCTGTAGAGATCCTCCTCCTCTGTTTTGACTCCAAAGGTCCAGAAGGTGGTTGTGTGGTCCTGGGCTCCAACAGTGGTGTAGAGGCTGTGCTTTACCAGGGATTGTGATTGTTGGTGGTCTCAGTGCCAGTTCTACTCAGTTCAGAGAACCCCAGCACTGAGGACTGTGGCCGGTCTGCACTAGCTCTCTGCAGGCTATCCTACCCAACCGGGACTCACTTTTTCAGTTTCAGTGGGCAACAATATTTTCCCCTATTGCACCCGCGAGTGCTACTACTCAGGGCCAGTATTGGCAGTGGTGATGGAGGTGGTGGTGTAGGCATGAGCCTCCTCCAGTGCGTGCTAGAGTCAGGTCTGAAAACCCAAGGCCAGACACCGGGGGCTTAACTTGCTCTGTGCAGGCTATCCTCCTGACCTAGCACTCACATGCTCTCAGTTGGATTGGGTGATGTATGGTGGTCCTTTCCCCTAGGATGCCCGGGAGTCTGCTTCCCCAAGCAAGCCTGGGGGCCCAGCCAGAGATGGTGGCAGCAGAGTGGGGGTGGTGGATCAATCCGGGCTCTCCTCAGTCCCTTGAAACCCCAGGGCAGTCACCTGGAGGTGGAATTTGTTCCCGGTGGCTAATCTCCCATCCAGGAACTCACCCAGTACAAATGGAGTGCGATGGTTCCTTGTGCCCGAGAGTCTGCTTCCCCGAGCAAGCCTGGGGACCCAGCTGGCGATGGCGGCAGTGTGTGGAGTCGGTTGATCAATCTTGGCTCTCCTCAGTCCCTAAAAACCCCAGAGCAGGCCCCTGGAGTTGTAACTTGCTCCCAGTGGCTAAACTCCTGTCCAGGAACTCACCCAGTGTCAGTTGGGGTGTGTGAGTGGGGATGGTTCCTTCCCCTAGAGCCCCCAGAGTCTGTTTTCCTGTGCAAGCCTGGGGGCCCAGCCGGTGATGGAGGCAGTGTGTGGAGTCGGGGCTCTCCTCAGTCCCTAAAAACCCCAGGGCGGTAGCCTGGGGGTGTAACTTGCTCCCAGCAGCTAAACTCCCATCTGGGAACTCACCCGTTATCAGTTGGAGTGCGTGAGTGGAGACAGTTCCTTCCCCTAGAACGCCCGAGAGTCTGCTTCCCCGTGCAAGCCTGGGCACCCAGTCGGCGACGGTGGCAGTGTCCTAACAGATTTTCTTATCTCATTTCTCAGAGCACTCACATAATGATGTTGGCCTATAGTTCTGCCTCCCACTTTACAATAAGGAAACAGAAATCTATGGAGGTCACCAAGACCATTCAGGTCTGAAGTGCCTGGTGGAGTCACACCTGAGAGTCTGCCTTTTCGCAGTTCATACTGGTAAGCACGGCATACAGCTTCTGCATTGCCTCATTGTTGGGGGTACCATCTAATAAGGTTAAAAACTAAGCCCCCACGCCTTGCCCAGCAGGCAGGTTTGGGAGGCTGGAATAGATAAGGGAATCGATAAGGTTGCTTTGGGGACAAGGTCCTAAGACCTACCACCATGACCAGAAAAACCCACCCAGTTCCAGGAATGCAGAAGCAGAGGCCTGGACATGTTTCTGTGTCAGAGGCCAGCACCCGAGACCAGACATCATAGTAGAAAACTGGTGCAATCTGGCACTCCAAGTTAGAAAGGCTGCAAAAACAATATAGAAGAGCCTCAAATCCTCCTTCATCTTGCCTGCTGCTTCTCTTAGCAGGATATTTCAATAAATCCACCTTTTCTGTGCTCTACTCTGTCTCTGAATTCTTTCTCCTCTGTGCCTCTGGCCTCACCCTAATATTTCTCTCCACTACACTCATTACATCATGAAAGACCTTCACCGTGATGTTCCATCTCCCCACACACCTGAGTCATGGGTCATGTGTTCCTACCAACCAAGGTTCAAAACCGGTGGGCAGCTTTTCTTTAAAAACCACTCAGGATCACACATTAAAAAAACAGAACCCCCATTTTCCTCCTCGCGCTTATTATCATGTTCTCTCTGCTCTTTCATAGTTCTGTGGGACAAACTTAAGCAAAAAGCCACCCCTGCCCCAAAATCTTACTTTGTTTTTTAAATTGTATTAAAATATTATGATACACCAGTGTGCAAATAGGAGCCACTGTCACTTTATTTGAGCCTCTTTAGGGAAAGTCCAAGTAACAAGTGAATTTGATGCCATTTTACTTTGTAGGCAGAAAGAACACATTTCTATTAATCCTCGATGAATCTAATGATAACATCTAGATTGAGTCAGATCTGTATTTTGTTAACATTTTTATTGCTACGTGCTCCCAATACAACAAACAGCATCAGTAGTGTACACTTTGATAAAAAGGAATTTTTAGCTTAGTAGCAAAGGAAGCCCAAAGGTCAGAAGTGAAACAAATATGTACATCTTTATGGGAGGTGTATGTGTGTGACCAGCTTTCTGGATATTCCCCTGGTGTTACAGACATACGCACAGGCAAGCAAACTAGAGAGAATTTCATCCTGGGGAAAATTTTCGAAAAAAAAAAAGTAAAGACTTCTCCTTGAGACTCAGGGATTGGTTAATGATCTGGAATTCACCTAATTCATTTGACTTTCAAAAGTCTTGCACAAAGTAGCAGCTATTCTTTAGAGGTATAGAGTCAATAGGTGAAGCTGGTAATTTACCATTATTAAAATGCAGAAGTCTTTGCACATTCTATGCTTTGAGAGGTTAACATGTCTACATTTTATTTTCCAAAATATCTTTCTGGACAGCTTAGGAGCTGAAGTCAAAAAACATTATGGGACAAAGTATCTTTCTTTTTTCATTAAAGTGTAATTGATGAAGTACTTACCTATTTCACAATTTTTTTAATGTTTCTAATTTATTATCATTAAACAGCTAGCTATCTGAGTCCAAACTATTTTACCTTTCATTGAAAGGGAACATATCAACTTTCATCAACTACTCTAAGAATGCACAACATCAAATTTGTTCAACTTTAGCTCTTCAATTTGGCTGTTTTAGTTTGCTTACAGTTCTTCTCTATGCACAGAACAAAGCATGCATCTCTAATTAGGTCTCTCTAGTTTACCAAAATATGTCATTGATATTAGCGTAAATATTTAGTACATAAAAATACTATCAAGAAAAAAAACCAACATTTAATAAATATCTTCAGTTCTGAATTCTATATACAAGTACTTTACATCTACTCCCTGGAGAGAGCATTTCTGGCTTCACTGTGAGCAAGGTGACCACTGACATAAATAACTAGCACATTATTGCAGTCAAATGCATCGTGGTTGTGAACATTTGAATATGAACCATGCGGAAAATAAATATCGCAACCATTGACAAATGCTTTCTTGAACCTGCTTCCCAAACCCTACTGTATCCTTGAGTATCAATTCTGATTTTATGAGGCTAATCTCAGCTACCAACATACGAATGATGCTTTTCCTTTGTTATAATTACAGTACATTGAGTATAGCTTTTGTATATGTCAAAAATGGGGAAATAAAGACACAGAGCATAGAGCACTTTAATAGTGCCTTCTGAGGTCCTGGTGAGAAAGTGTTAGCTTTTTCTTGAGCAGGTTTATTTACTGGTATCTGTTCCCTATGACCAAAAGTATATTAAGACACCCATCCTATTGTATTTTATTTAAAGAATGGAAAGTAATAAGCAAAAATCTGTATATCGGCAGCTTATGTTTTTCTCTCTCTCTGTAAGATAGGTGTCATAGTGTTGATTAAACAAACCACACAACAAGATCCTTTCCATTATCAGTAGCTGCAAGTCTAATTTCTTCTCTTATATTCTGCTTTGAAAATCAACTCATAGAATGTCAAATAAGGCAATACTCAATGGCAGGCACCTAGAACATCCAGAAATGTAATATAGTAAACAATCATTTGAGAACATATCTCTTAAAATAATACTGATTTTTGCAATATACAGTATTTACACAATAGCTGCAAATTTGCTCATACAATGTTTCTAATATAGATAAATAGGAATGCAAGTCTAAGAATTTTTTGCTCTACTTTCAAAACCTTTTGTTAAAGTGTAAACCATTGGCACCTCTTTTTTATTTTTACTGAAACTTTTTTAAAACAAAAAATCAGCTGATATGCACAGTTGGTTCCTGTCCCTTTTCTGCTTTAGGGAGTTACTTTCCTTCTGTTAATCATCTTTGGTGCTTTTCTTCCAATGAATTCTGGGAAATGAGTCAATGCAGAATAAAAGGCGGATGAAAGCAATTAGAAAGTGAACCAGCACTTTTTGTTCTTCCACTTACAGATAGAATGAGTTGACTATCTACAGAGAGTTCTACTTGAAACAGGCTATGCACCATGGGGAGAGGGACTTGTCCAGATTTTCCTCTTACATTTAGTTTTTTAGGTTCACTTTCTCATCTTTCCAAGGTGGATGATCTTATTGGACGTCTCTTGTCAATAATTTTTTCATCTTTCTTTGAGGTTTTTGTCTGAGAAGAAGCACCTATGGAATCACTGACTGCGAGGAAAGGGGCAGCAGCCATTTGTGAAGATGAATTGAGGTGGTCACCCTTGGTGGGTGAGGAGACCATTCTCGGAGTCTTGCTTCCTGTTGGCTGAGCTCTCCTCTGGGGTAAGTTAGCACCATCAGGTTTACTACCTGGCCTAAAAGCAGCATATGCATTTGAACCTCCCACTGATGAGATCCTACTCAAAGATTTCTTCTTCTCAGCAGGGGTTTCTGAATGGTATGGAACCAAAGATGTAGACATCATGAGAGATCCAGGGAGGTCACTAGGGTTAAAGATAGCATCATCATGAGTTTCAGCAGCTTCTGGAAGGTAGGGCGGTGGCAAGGTGCTGCTGCGCTTGCTACAGGACTCACAGCATAACTTGTTATAACCTGGTATGGAGCAATAGCGGGCCAGCACCTCCATTTGACAGAATATTGATTTATCTCCCAAACATGGCTCATCTGCAAAAGTTAATAGGAAATGAAATAAAACATACACTTAAACATAAAATCAAAGGGAGAGAGAAACAGACAATAATCATTGTTTATGAATATAAAAAACAGGTAAAATCAGATTGATAGAAATATTCATGTGAATCACTGTATTAAAAAACAATGAATGCTAGGATGAATTCACTGAAATAGCAGTTCTTTATGTGCAAAGTACTTGGATGGACCACCATGTCATATCTCCATCCTAAGTCTTCAAATCAAGAGTGTATTTTTCTTCCTAGCATGAACATAAGTGATTTTAGAGTAAGAAAATGTGATTATTCACCATGGACATTTTTAGGATGTAAAGGGGCATCTGCTTTTATATTTTATGGCTTTCTAATAAAACAAGCTCTGTATTAAATTTAAATTTAAAATGAAAACAAATACTAAAGACCTGAAACAAATTAAATCTTAAAAATGCATTATCAAAAGAAAAACCAAGATACCATTTTGATTAGAAGAATATCCTCCAGAGTGAATACAATAGTTTCAGGCTCATTAGTGAATATTTTCAGGTTATTTGCTACTTGAAAGCACAAATTTGCTTAAAGTGTGCCAACTTTTTAATGAATAATTCTTTTATTAAATTTAATTGCTTTGAATTGGTAGCATTTTGTTTAAAGCGTACTCAGGTAACATTCATGAGACATCTGAGAAATTAAAAGTAACACAAAATATTTGATACATGTGTATGTGCTATTTCTATTTAAAAATTGTATTGATTACAGGTTATAAGAATTTTTTTAAATTCCAATTATTGAGCTGATGAAAATGTTAACTTTGTACTTATAATCAGTCCTACCAGGGCTCATACTATGCAGAGTCCATATATAAAGGGCAACATAGAAATATGGACCCCATGCCCAACTAATAGGGGCAAAGGATTATAAATTGGGACAGTGATATGTCTGTGGTGCCAACAAGCACAGGGCAGTTCACTATCTATTTGGGCAGATGGGTGAGGAGAGTCCAGGAGCCATCAGTGGATTTTTCAGGCTTTAATGTTCTCAGAGAACCAGGTACACAGACCCACCAGGCAGGGAAGCTGCATGCAAGGGGGCAGGCACGGGTCGGGTAGGAGGGGTTGGGAGGCAGGTACTAGGAGTCTTTCAACGCCCCCCCCCCCCCCCCCCGCCACCTCCAGGAATCCTCACCCGTTCGCTGGGCTCTCTCCGGCATTCTCTCCTGGTCTTACCTCGTCTGTACTTACTCCTCCAAAGCAGTCCTCTGTCTCTGAGTGACATCGCCCTTTAACCTCAGCCTCCAGGCTCAGGTGCGCCCACTTATGCCCACACCATGCTCTAAGTGTCTACCATCAGGCATGAGTGCCGTGCACCCACGTTCACAAGAGCCTCCTGAATTAGCACAATCAAGGCTGCAGGTGATCGCCGCAGAGGCCGGCGGCATAAAAGCCTGACCAATTCGCTTACCCTACGATCACTTAAAATTACAGTGTAATATTGGATAATGTTATATTGTTTGGCAAGCAGTAGAGCAGCTGTTTTGCCTAAGAACTTGAAACTTTTTCTTAAGTCTGGGTAAAAAAGAGAAGGGTCAATTGGCAAAGCCAATGGAAGGCTAAAATTACCATCTTTCTTAGTCATAAGACCGTGTCCACTCTACAAATTGTAGAATGAGTTGATTTGGGTTCACATTTACAGATTATAGAATATGTGGTGCTTGAATATTTCATATTAGTTAAGATATTCATCTAATTATGTTGTAAATGTGTTAGAATCACATTAATGGGTTTGATCTCAAATATCAATTTGTCATCATATCTGAATTACTTTTCCTATGCCTATTATCTTGAAATAAGAAAATTAATTTCTTTTTCCTCTCTGTTTAGGACTTTAGGCCCTAGAGTGAAAGGACCTTATTTGTTATATATATATATATATATATATATATATATTTTTTTTTTTTTTTTTTATTTACTTTTGTTGTTCATGTCTTTTATATTATTGTGTGTTCCCCATAGGTTACCACCACCTGTTCACCCGTGGAGCCATCACCATAGTGAAAGGACCTTATTTGATCTGGTACTGTCTTTGCCTTCTGATCTCTCACCCCTGTGACCCCCATTCTGTGACCCAGCTCAGAAGTGTGACCGATCCTGAGCAGAAGGAGTCCCCATGTTGTGACTGTTGTGAACACGTCTGTCCTGCACAGACCAGCTCACAGTCTGTTTCTAATTAGGGCCAGAATATGCTTCAGTGTGGAGCAGGAAAAGGGAGAGTTTCTGAGACAAAACATAGAAGAACAAAGGAATACATTTATTTATGGCAGTTTGCCTAGGGATAGATGGGAATGGTTTAATGGGCCCATGGAAAGGAATAATTGGACAAAATCAATTATTAAAATGAAGGGAGTTCTTTAGCCTCTCACTCTATGCCTAAATCATTGTTAAGAAGTTCAGGAAAATGACTTACATGTGGCCTCAAAATGTTACTTGATTCTAATTGCTGTTGGAGACTAATGGAAGTATCACTTATTTGTTTGAAATATGGTAGAAACATATGGGCTTTTAGAATTCTTAGAATTGACATGGGCTTATATTTCAGAGCAAGTGAGAAGCTGAAAGGCTGTAGAATCACTAAAATAATTGTGTCATCTCATTAGCACCTTCATTTTATAATAAAAGCATTTTTTTTTTTTTTGGCTTACAGGAGAGAACCAAGCAAATTGTTGCACACAATTGGGCATATCCCCAGAAATATATAGCTCTACCACATATTAAGATCAATAAAGTTGACTCTGTGTGCGATGTCCTGATATTAATGCTTTTGTAAGAATAAAGTCTTATGGCAACAGAGACCTTATAACTTTTAACTGGGGAAAGTCTGTCCTGTTGTTTTGAACTTCCAAATACACTTTCCAACACAAACCTGATTAAATTCCTTTGTCTCCCCCTCATGGTTATACTTGTTCATGCCACCCATTTTTAAATGAAAGTTTATAATGAAATAACCTGAAAAGTGTCTACTGAAACTTGAAATTTCAAAACAAACAAAAAGCCTTTTGGGCCTCCCTGGTGGCGCAGCGGTTGAGCACTGCGCTGTGGAGCTGTCGGAAGCAGCGATGCGGGTTCGACGCCCAGCCGGGGAGAATCCCACATGGTGCGGCAGACCTCTCCTGCCTCGCCCGCTGCTCCCCTCAGCAGTGTATTTCTGATCTGCCTGTTCTGCTTCCCGCTCTGTCTCTGGTGAACCCTCTCGCCGCCCCACGCCTCTGGCCTGTACCCCAGCTTGTATGTATAAATAAATAAATCTTTAAAAATAAAATGAAACATTGGTGAAATATGCCAATTATATTGAAAAAGGAAGCACCACTGGGACATGACAACGTTCTGGCAGCGGCTTACCTAGGGGAGGTGAGTGTGATGTGGGGCAAGTGGGGGTTCTTGGATTCCTTTGGGAATGAACCAAGTCACCTGTGGGGTAAATGGAAGCGGTCAGCTTTCTTCCCCCTCCCGCCGTGAGCATCAATGATCCCCACCTGTGGGCTTACAGGCGTGCCTGAGGGCGGCACCTCCTGAAGTATGGCGTGGGCCTCGGTGAGTGGGGCACATCTGAGCCAGAGACTGAGCATATAAGCGCGGCAGCAGAGGGGGCAGAAGACTGCGTGGCAGAGTGCAGTAGAGACCACGAGAAAACACCAGAAAGCCCAAAGAGTGTGAAGATTCGCAGGGGGCTGGGAGGCCTGACAGTCTCCTGGCCCCCAGACCCCCCTGCCTGCCCCATACCTGGTTACCTCACTGCAAATGGCGTAGAAAGATCATTAAAAGCCTGAAAAAGCCACCGAGGCCTCAAAGACTCTCTTACCCATCTTCTGGGATCATAGAAAATCTGTGCTGCAGTGGGTTCATTAAGAAAAGAAGACACTTGCAGAGAAGGCTGTGTTTTTACAAGGACAGGGATGGCCTTTTATATTGTTCTTAGGTGGAATTTCTCACTTTGGAGTTGGGTTGGTTAACTATTTCTACCCCTACCTGTTTCCAGCCTTGTGAAATCTGCATAGCCTGTTCTAGAGTGTCTGTTAATCTCCCTGTTTTCCCCTCTAGATTCCCCTCCCACCTCCTCCAGGAGGGGGCAGTCTGGGGACAGGAGGCAAGGTGTGGCTTTCTCGGCAGGGTATTTTCTCCAGCAATCAGCAGGTTTGTGTCTGCTGCCCCTATCATCCTCAGAGGACCACAGAGAATTATGGATGTAACAATCAGTTTTTCAAGTTCCTAGGATGCAACTGGATCCAGTTAATGATTCATCACAAGGAGAGGGCATGGGGGAGAAATTCAGTAAGTTAACAGTTAATCCTAAAGAGGGAATACAATTTAGTGGTCAGATTTTAATTATGCTCATTCTTAAATTTTTAGTGTAGGATTTCTGTTGAAGGAATCCTACTACTACAATAACCGTGGAGGAACTCCAGAGATTGTCACAAAAGGCCTGTTTTTTGAGACTTAAACTCTATTGTCAGGGCAGTGATATTAACCAGGGTCACACTTACCATGACAGGGAGGCAGCTGACAGGCTCTCACTGATTCTGGCTTTTCACCTTCGCAGAGGTCTCCAGCCCTGCACAAGACCTGCCTCACCTCTGTCCCTTCGCCACAGGTCACTGAACACTGCAGAAACAAAGGCTGCAATTAGAGACCTCCAACGCGCCGATATTGTCTTTCTTTTCCCATGCTCATAGGCACGAATGTACATTTATTTTATAGCAATACATTTATGGCATACATGTATGCACACACATGCTCGCACAGTTCTGAAGTTCTTTCTCTGTGGGTGTGGTGAGGCACAGTGGTTTTGGAAACAGATAAACCCAGGTTTATCCTCTGACTCCATCCTTTACTGTGGGAACATACTCCCTTTTCTCTGAAAGCTGGGGTAAAAATACTTGCCTCCTAGGGAGTATTGCAGGACTGAATGGTGGCAAAGGAGACAAAGCATGTAAAACAATTGTGCCTGACACATAGTAGACACTGAATATAATGAAGCCATATTATCATGTTAACACATGCATGTCTCCTAAAAACAGTGGAGTCTGGTTTCAGGGAACTGAACATGGGATTGAGTTTTCCATTCTTTATGAATGGCAGAATTTACTGGCATGCTACCTTGGTTAATTTAAACTCTTTGGAACTCCTAGTACTCTATTCCCATCAATTCATTTCTTTAATGAAGGAGCTAACTGCTTTAATAGTCCAGAAACATCTCTGCTATTTTAGGTAGGAGCTGTAAAGTAAGCACCCTGGTTCCAGGACTCCAAGAAGAACGGGATGCCAGTTATTCCGGAAGTCCTATCAGGGAACCTTCACTTTTCTCTTCCCTCCTTCTCGGCCGGCTGTCCATTTTCTCCTTCATTCCCTATAAGCTTTTTAATACTTTGCTTCCTCAAAGCTCTTTCCTTATGAACCCATGATTCCTCATTTTGAGTATTAAGAAATGCCAAATATGTGGCATTAACCTGGGCAACAAAACACTGATTCAGCCAGTCACCAAACTGACATCATTTAGACAGACCCTGGCTGGATTAGAGTACAGTCTCAAAGACAAGAGTTATAATATGCTGCCGTGAGGCCCCTGGAGGTCAGCCTCTTTGTCTTTGGTAGGCGGAGGAAGAGGTGATGGAAATGCACCCCTAGAAGGGGTCACTGGACCTGGAGATGAGCCTCAGTGGATGGTAACAGGAGGAAGGGGACGGGCAGGCCAGCCAAAAGGCAGGAGGCTCAAACCAGCATGGTCGTTGTGGAACCTTGAGCAGTTTACACAAATTGGGTCAAGCGTTGAAATGAAGAAAGACAGAATAAGAGTTAGTGCAGGACTAACTGTAGAAACTGTGAAGTAACCAAAGAAAAGAGAAGATCATTGATCTTTAGCCTCCTCTGTGGCACAAAATACCCAAATAGGGAGCCTACTAACTAATCTTACAAGCAAATACTGTTTTATTGATTTGATTGTTTGATCCATTTAAAATTTTTTCAAATGGAAATTACATTCTAAGATTATATCAGCAGTACTGTCTTAAAATATTTGTTTTTGCTGATACCTCCAGGAACAAAGTACATGACAATTTATCTACTGACACAAGGCCTACCTGATGTAAGTCCAGTTAACCTATGAAGCACATGCTTACACATACATGCACATATGCACTTACACAACAGACTTCATGCACCCACCTCATTCCAGGGCCCTGTTTTCCACTGCGCTGGGCAGGGCACTCGATTACAAGGCCGGCGGCTCTCGGGACGGTCTCCCACGCAGTACTTGCTGTGCACAGAGCGGTTGGTGCCATCGTGGAGTGGCTGCAGGCAGCGGACGGTGCGGAGCTGATAGCCTGAGCTCCCGCAGGTTTTGGTGCAGTGCTCCCACTCTTCTGCCACCCAGCTGTAGTTTTGGGGGTTGAGATTGAGCATGGTCACTGGGGTGCACAGTGCACCTTTCTGCACAGCAAGTCTAGCCTTTTTTGCTGTCTGAGTGATGTGCAACTCAGGAGGTACACTGCATTTCAGTTTCAGAAAGATGCATGCATCAATTAAGACGTCTTAGAACTTTCAAACAGTAATAGGCCCAATGCTTCGATTTTTAATTCCCCAGTATTTTTCTGCTTCCCAGTGACTCTGAAACGCCTCTGTTCATAAAGGATGATGGACAGAGGGCTCCTGAAACTCATCTTAAAGTTGCCTGGTTAGGTGTAGGCTTGATGGTTGGTTGTTTTCAAAAACAGCACCAACTTGCTCTCAGCCATCCTAATGGTGTTTCCAAAAGGAAATCAGAAAAAGGAATCCCTCTGATTTGCTGCTGATGCATTTTCATGAAATTGTGAGTTTACTCACCTTTTAATATTCTGAGGTTACAGTTTCACTTCTATTATTGTTGCTGGAAAGGTTACCTGACCTATCTGTCCTGTATGGGAAATTCAGTCCTTACTGGCCCTGACTGGGTCTGACAACCAGAAAGGTGGTCTGTGTCCTGGGCTGTGGAGAACCTGCTTCTATGAATGCACCTGATAGAAATATTTCCAAGGAGATGTTTCCAAAAGATTTCCTTCCCAAGAGCACAAGGAACTAAGGTGACGCATCATGGGTACTATAGTGGTAGGAGAACTACTGGGACTACACCTGGGGGTAGAAATCAAATACTGTCCAAAAATGAATAACAACTTAAGAAAATAAATTAATAAAAAAAAGGCACTTGAGCTTGGAAAAAAAGATTCCCTTCCCATAGGACATTTCTACATTCCAATGCCATTGTCAGTGCCTTCAAGCATTTGTCAAATTGGCTGTGGACACAACCACTCTGTGGGGCTAAAGGCTTTAAAAGACTGTCACCAATGTTTCATCTGTGAATCAATCTGTCAGAATGTAATTGAACACACTATTTGTTCTTTCTAAAAGTATTTTCCTTCTATAATTTTTTTTCTTTCCCTGTATGTAGGGCACCAAAATATAATCCTGTTAAAAACACTGCTAGTCTTGGTATTCAGTTCGGTCGCTCTAGCTTGTCAGACTGTCAAGACTGGCAGTAGAAAGTGTTGCAGCAACTAAGAAATTTTACTCTGTTTTGAAGACTTCACTAGTGATTTTAACTTGAAGGCAAATATTATAGTCATAGATGGTTCTGGTTTCCTCCTGAAATCCCAAAGGTAGCAATAAAAGTTTAAAAAAAATGGCATAAACTTACCAAGACCAAAAAAAAAAAAAAATTGTAGAAAAAAGCACCACAAGATAGTTTTGGAAGTTAGAAAATAGCGGCGCCTATGATGACTAACTAAGCAGACCCAGAAAGGATGAGGTCTAAAGCAGCAGTATAAGCAAAGTGACTTGACTGAAAAACTCAGAAGTGCATGGGGACTGGTGGCCTGAGGTGAAAGGGTGGGTGTGAGGACACGGATGAAAACGGGGATGGATAGAAGGTCTGTTAGGAGCAATCAGACCTCCTAACCTTTCCTCCACTACGTGATTCCTCTGACCCAGCAGAGAACTTGTGGTTTAGCCTCTGTAAGAAGCAAGCCAGACTGTTCACTGGTGGACAGCAGACATATTCAAGAGCCAACAGAGACAGAGACTATAGTGAAACAGGCAGTTATGCACATAATATGTAGAGGCAACTGATAACCATAAAAGAGAGCTTAAGACGAATTCATGAAAAGCAGTAGAATATATAAAAATCAAGACATCCATTAACTCTAAAAGTTAAACTCTAAAAGTTAAGACTTTTACAAGAAAATAAGCAAAATAAGGGCATGCCAAGTGAATCAAATGTTAAGGGAGATACATGTCATTAAATTATATAAATGGAATATTAATATCAATGAACTATAGGTTACAACGATACTGGAAATACTGGGCAAAGGAGAAGGGGTGTTGTGGGTATGAACTTGGGGAAGGACTGAAAAAACACTACATGGTCACAGTCCATAGTAAAAATTCAATATACAGAATTTCTAACCCTCCATCTCTCCCTTCAGAAGTCAAGAAGCAGAAGCAAAACATTTTACTTAGAGAAATGAAAACGAATAGTCAGCAAATTTCAAAAGCAGCACAGTAGTCGAAAGGTATTATTTTTGAGGAGCAGGAATATGGTAAAGACAGGGAGCCACAGCTTTATTCGATTCCCATGAAATGATCAGATTAACGTAACCAGGCTCATATATTAACTTTCAATAAAAATAAAAGGAGCTGAAGCACTTAAATTAGTTGGTCCTCAGGATATGATAGTTATTAAATGCTTACAGTGGATGTGTACACTCTTGAATATTGCATATTCTTCGAATAGGTTTCGGTTTTTTGTTGGCCTCACAGAAATTCCGATGAACCATTTTATTATCACTTTTCCTACGACATCCGTATTTAGTATACTGAAAACCTGGGGAGGGAAATATATTTTGTTGGTTTTAATCATTCATTCATTCTGTTGTATATTTGATCATTCACTGATTCATTGGCTTAACAGTTATTTATTGAACTCTTAAAATAAGCCAGACACTGTTCTAGATGTTGCAAGGTCAGAAGTGAACTAAACAAAATGTCTCATCTTTTTAGAGTTTACATTTAATAAACAGTGCAAATTATTAAATAACAACTGTGTACTTGTTAACGTACTTGTTAATGAATGTAAACAGGCTAGTGTGAGAAACAGAGCTATGAAAATAACTTACTGTAGAGGGCACCAAAGAAACACAGAGAGGACGGATTCTAACTGCTGGAGGAAGAGCAGGGACACTCAGAGGTCAGCATTGCCTTAAGCAGGATCTTGAAGTTCAAACAGTATTGGATCTTTAAAAGGGGATTAACCAGAATAATACTGCACACAAAGGAAATAACTTATAGAAAACTTAAGGTTTCTGAATAGCTGAAGTATCATACACAAAGGGGTGGGAGATAAGAAAGGATATCTGATCTTAAAATCATTCGGTATCAGAAAAGTATTTAGATTTTGCCTAAAGCTCACTGGGGTTTCTTGAAGGTTTCCCCAACCACCAACTTTGACATTTGTAATAAATAAAAAAAATAACTAATGAAATAATACATAATCAAAATAATTTTTAATTTGAAGAATTTCAAACCTACAAGAAAGTGTAGGAAAGCACAATGAACATCTGTATGCCTTGCATCTAGCTTAACCTGTGTTACCATTTATACATGTCATTTATTAATGATAATATATAATTATATAACATGTAAGATGTGTATAAATTTTGCTGAACCATTTGAAAGTAAGTTGCTGACATTCTAACACTTCTAAACACTTCAGCACATACTCGTAAGCACATACTCTATATAATCACAACATAATTGTTAAAATTAGCAATATTTAACACAGATATGTCATTATCTAATTGTTCCTATAATGTTCTTTATAGCAACGTTTTTCCAATCAAGGATCAGGCATTACATTTAGCTGTCATGGAAATACTAAGGAATAGTTTCTGTGTCTCTTTTTATCTTTACTAATTTGAAATATACAGGTCAGTTGTTTCGGAAAATGTTCTACAATTTGGGCTTATTTAACCATTTCCTAATGACTAGATTCAAGTTATTTACTTTTGACAATAATACTATACAAAGAACATATCTTCCAGGGCAGCACATTAGGAAACAGGAAGATTTGACTCAGGAAAATAATATAAATCTATTCATCTGTTCAATTATTTATTTATCCATTCAAGACAGACTACCTTTGAAATAAAGGAAGAGAAGAAAATAAAAAAGTAGTTTACTAGTTAAGAGTCTTTTTCAGTAACCTTTCCTTCCAAAGTTGAGAAGGAAGCCTCATGACGAATAGTTACAGTAGATACTAAAAAGGTGTACCTGACAAATTTTGTGACCAAATATTAAGGGTGCAGCAGAAGGAAGAATCCAAATTAAATAGGTACCTTGTAATGAATAAGGGGTCATTTTAAATCATTAAAGACATTTTATGTTGCTTCCCCCAAAAACAAACTTTAGAAATATAGCCTTGAATTTAAAATTGTAAAATAAATGGCTTACTCATGCATTCCCTAATTTGACTGACTTTTTGTTCTTAATTATTCAATATCATTCTTGTGCAGCCCCTTGCCTTCTCCTGCCTGTTGGGGAAAATTCTAACTGGCTCAGTTCTAGAGCATTTGTTATTCAAAACAAGCATGGACTATGGGAGAAATCAAGAGACTCTGAGACTAGCTTGATGGATTTCCTCTAGAGAATGCAGTATTATGTAGCCAGAAGCCAGACTTCCTGGGTTTGTATTTTAATGACTTGGGCAAACTATTTCTCTTACTTAAGCTTCAGTATCCCCATCAGCATGCTAGAGAGTACAGTACTGATCTCAGAGAGGCACTGTGATCACGCATGCATTAATACAAGAAGCATTTAAAGTATTATCAGTACATAGTGCAACTAATAGTTCTTTTATTATTGACACTGATAGGAAAGAAGTACATAGATATCAAACATAAAAAGCAGGAATCAGAGGATACTGAATTTGGAAGAGTTTGGAAAGTGATTAAAGGTAGCTCCACAGAATGTGAGAAAGAATCCAAAGAGGAGGAGGGAGAGGACTTTAAGACCTACTGTTGTTTTGAATGGATTCCGATCCTTTGCAAATTCTAAGCTTTCTATAAAAATTTTTTTTTCATGTTTCAGTTATGTTTGGAGAGAAACAATAATTACGTTAGAAACAGGAAGATTGGTGTTCATGGAACTACTTTTTACTATAGCAAATGTGCTCAATTGTTACCTCCACCACAGGGTTTGGAACACTGCGACCAGCTCTTCAAAGCCCACTCAAAAGTGTCTACTTCCTCCTGGATGACGTTGTTGTTGCTGATTGTAGGTGCCGAGTCTTCGTGGATGATGTACTTATACGTTAGGCTGGAGCGGGTGTTGTTCTCCTGGGGTATAATCTAATGTACACGTGAAATAGACAGTGAATCATCTGAGAGGTTTAAATTTTGAAAGAAAAAATTAAAAATATTTCGGAAGATTGCTCTTATTAAAATCAGAAGACTTACAAATAGTTTTGAAAAACATAATGGTTTTGTTTTTTTCAACTAAAGTGTGTGTGCCCTGCTTAAGAAGAAAATGCAAATATATAGAACTTTGACCATAAGATGCATTAAAAGTACATACGTGGGGGAATTATATTATTATAAAAATAATAACCAATGTGGTGATTTCTGATTGTCCTTAGTGTACGAAAGGGTATACTTTTTACCATTCTTACAGTGTGCTGCTGGATGACTGTACAGAATAGTTAGAGCAACTACTGCTTTCATAGTGAGAATATATAAAAATGCGCCCACTCAGTATTACATATTATATTATTTCCCTCTTTGTTGACTGAATGCACAAAAGATTATTTTAATTGCTAGTTATCTGATGAAGAGTGAAGTTTTATTTTCCTAAATTTATTAACCACTTGTATTTTTGGCTCTCCATTGCATGTTCATGTCAGGGCCTCTTTTTTATTGGTATATATATATTTTTCTCTATGTAATCTACGCAATAAGGATATTAGTCCTTTTTAAAATAAACATTGCAAGTGCATTCTCAACTTTTATTTGCTTTTTAACTTCATTCAGAGCAAAGTACTCTGTTTTTGAAAAGATAAGTTTTATTGAATTTCCTGTAGTTTATACAAGATTATACTGATTGCATGAAGGGATATACTGCATATGCTGATATGCATATACTGATATGCATTTCATTAGTATTAACAAAAATTTTAGAAACAGCCTTTTTTGAGAAATCTATTGATACTAAACCCTTTAAAATACAGAATTTGATGGTCTGGGTTCTGTTCTCTTCCCTTACTCTTTGTTTTTAAAAAGCATGAAACATCAAGTACTGACTCCTATAGTGTAGCTAATTCTTTCAGATCCAGAAGGCATGGATGCTGTGCTTTGGGGCTCTGACCTGGAGTTCCAGTCCCTTTGAGAGGAAAGGAAAGGTCATCGTGATAGAGGCCTGCTTTTCCATAATCCCTGCTCTAACTACAGCTCTCCTTAATCTGCAGTTCACATAGTTCCTGTGGTCACACTATCAGCGGGCAAATGCTTGAGGGGGTCTATCATGATGATAAAACAGCAGGGTTCTGGGGACAGATAGCTGGGCTACTGAAAAGAATGCAGTATGCTTATATAAAAGTAAAATAGAGCTTCCAGTCTCCAATCATTCAAATGTAGTGTAATCTAATTAAAATTTTGATTAATATATATTTTTCTCTGAAATTATCTAACCAAAGGAATAGAATGAGAGTCTAAAAAGAAGCCCACATAAATTTGGACAACTAGTTTTTGACTTAGATGAAAAGGCAATTAATTGAAAAGGATAATTTTATCAACGGTTCGTGCTGAAACAATTGGACATTGTTTGAGCTTTAAAAATATTTCCATCAAGGGCCTCCTTGGTGGTGCAATGGGTTAAGCGCAGCACCATGAAGCTGTCCAGAGCCACTGCAGCACGAGTTTGATCCCTGGCCAGGGAGATTCCCACATGGCACAGCAGCCCTCTTGTTTCACCCGCTGCTCCCCTCAGCAGTGTAATCAGTAGATCTACCTGTTCTGCTCCCCACTCTGTCTCTGCTGAATCCTCTCACTACCCTACACCTCTGGACTACACCCCAGCTTGTATGTATAAATAAAATAAATCTTAAAAAAAATTCCCATCAAGAATATGTCGTATATATACATTTGTGACATTTGTGGCAGTATGGATGGAGCTGGAAGGGATTATGCTAATTGAAATAAGTCAGAAGGAGAAAGATAAATATTGAATGATTTCACTTATATGTAGAACATACAGAAACCAATGAAAGGGTCAGAAAAAGACAAAACTTGCAAACTGACCCCAGATCGGAGGCATACAGCAGGGGAAGGGCAAGGAAGGGGGTCAAAATGGGAGGAAAAAGCACAAGGGATTCTGGAGCTGGATCACAGGTGCTACAGGGTTGCGAGAACTACGGGAACTACATCTGAGAAGAGAAATCAAATACTGTACAAAAATGAACAACAATGCAAGAAAATGAATAAATTTTTTAAAATCCCATAAATCCTGTGATACTTTTCTTTTCAACAAGTGAACCTTAATTCCTCTCCATTTCAGTGTGGGCTGGACTGAGTAACTTCCTTTTAGCAAATGGACAACAGGCGAAAGAATGGGTTATCACACTGAAGATTAGCTAAAACAAACAGATTCCTGTCTTATTTGTGCCCTGTCACTTTCTCTGTCACTGGAATCACTGGCTCTAAGTGAAAGCCAGCTGCCATGATGAGGACACTTAGGCAGTCTGTGAAGAGACTCATGCAGTGAATAACTCAGTTCTGCGGGCCACCACACTGGAAAAGCCCGTGAGCAATCTTCTCAGAATATTCAACACGATGTGCTGAAGCTGGAAAATATATTCTCCCCAGTCAAGCCTTGAGGTCACTGTAGCCACAGCTGACAGCAACCACATGAGCTCCCCTGGCCCAGAACTAGACATGTAAGCTGCTCCCAGATACTTGACTCAAAGAAACTATGAGATAATAAACATTGCTGTGTCTAGCCACTGAGTTTGGGATATTTTTATGCAACCATAGACAATCTAGATAACCATTTGAAAAAATAAGAACCTAACGTATACAAAAGTTATACAAAAATAATAAAAACTGATTCATAAACCTAAATATAAAATGTAAAACTATAAAACTTTTACTTCCAAAAAAGGAGAAAAATATTTTGACCCTGAAGTAGGCAAAAAAGAAAAAAATCTTACATAACATCAAAATCTTAATCTATAAAAGAAAAAATCTATAAACTGAATTTCAATAAAGTCAAAATATTTTGCACTGCGAAAGACAAAATTAAGAGAAGGAAACTGTACAGGCAGGGACTTCGGGAGAGTTAAAGAGGCTTCTGCGATAAGGACAGAGAAATACAGGAGGGCTAATGAGGGCAGAAAATTTTAAGACTAAAATTTAAGACTAATCGAGACAGTAAATTTTAAGAGACCTTGGGCAGGGGAAGAAAAAGGAGAAACTCCAAGACAAGAGCTGAGAAATGGGCACATCTGCCCAGAGGAGTACAGCCATTAGGATGGCTAATGGGTGATGCACATCTTAAAAAGCAGTTAGAGAAAGTGGACACTTTGCAACAGAACAGCAATATAAATGAGGTTGATTTTTCATAATAAATGATAAATTCTGGGAGACAAATGTTATATAAATGAAAAAATGGCTCCTGTATATTTGTCCCTCCATTGTTTATTTCTTCATAGCCCCAACTTTTCAAAACTCAAAAGCCCCTGACACCAAAGTCCAATGTTCACATCCAGTTCTCAATGTAACCAGCAGAAGTAGATTTCCAGTCAAAGAGAGCTGGTTTGTTTTGTATATTCCCATGAAGCTGCACCCAATATCTGCCAGCTGTAAGAAAGACGATGTGGCAATAAGGACCTCAGGAGGCTGAGTTTGCCCTTCAGAGCTCTCAGACCTGGAGACTCCCTGCTGTGCTGCAGAGTGACACCACCTAGACACTGAAATCGCTGTTAAAATTCTCTCCTAGGAGATACCTCGCCTTCTACTCCTTCCTCATGGTAGCCCCACTTGCAAATCTACCAAGATGTCACCCAAGTAAAGCTGGTGTGTGCTGCGCTAACTTAGGGTCATGTCTTTCTCCTTGATCAGCACCAAATTCTTCAGAATCTCTACAACAATGTATAAAAATCTTTAAGGTGCTAAAGGAGGAAAAAAACCCTCAAATTTTATATATAGAAAGATATCATTTGAGAATGAGGGTGAAATAGAGATATTTTCAGAATTATTTGCTATCAGGCATAACCACACCACAAGAAACATTAATGTAAGTCCTTTATATTAAAAATAAATTATATAAGATGGATTTACAAGGAAGAATGAAGGGTATCAAAGACAGTATATATCTATATATATGTGGGCATATATTAAAATCTATTTTTTTCTTTCATGTCTCTAATAGATAATGGTTTGCTATAGTTAAACATCATAACAATGTATTATTCAGTCTATATTGGATCTATAATGAAATATATGACAAAGCTGTACTAAGAGTAGAGAGTAGCAAGTCAATGGGATTATAAAAACATGCAACTAAATTGTCAATGTTCAAGGTAAAGGTGCATTAAGTATAAAATCATAAACTAAACCAACTACATAGTGAACTTAGAATGCCACATACCAAAACAATAACAGGATCATGTAAAGGTCCATCAGTGTGAAGAGTTTCAATATCATCTTCAATGTTATAATCCCATTCCACACCAAGATCAATGAAGCTTCGAGACTTGGCTTCCTCACCTTTGCCATTTAAAATATAGTGGCCTGTAGCCTGGTTCTTAATAGCTAAGGAAAAGAAAATGAGTAACTGGCATACATTTCACTTTATGACATTACATTTTTGAGGATCCATAATAAGTCTACCCCTTTCTATAAGTCAAAGACCATGTTCATGAGCATCAAAGCAATAAAAATGAGCGTTACTTTTGGTATCACTTCCATTTCCTTCATTGGGAATTCAAGATCTTCAAAAAGCATTCGTAACTTGTCAAAAACAGGACAAGATGATTAATAGGAGAAGAAAATTGGCAAATATTTCCATCTGAAAACACTGTCAGAGGTTACGTTTCTAACTCATTTACCCTATACATTTCTTTAAAAAGTTGAGAATATTTTGAAAATAATATATGCTCTACAATAATTAATACAAATCATTTATATTAGTACAGTCATAAAGGATATTACTTCTTTACTGTGTATCTCTTTTAAGTTACTCAAAATAGTTGTAGATACCCCAATAGTTGACTACTGTTAGTTCAACACACAATAACTATGATAATAAAATTCAAGTCCTAGCACCTACTTAATATGGCTAGGGAAAGCTGGTTTCTGGTGATGCATTTCTTAATGTGTTATAGATCTATTGTATACTATAAAATAAAATGCTTTCTGTAGTGGATAAAAATAGCAGGTGAGATTCTAAAATTTGAAGGTGTTGTTCAGCATATGATAAGTCAAAAGAGAAAATTTTATGTTATTAGCATACTAAAATGTGTGGTAAACATGCAATTTTAGTTAAATACACTTGTTTCTTTTGAGAATTTTAAACTGGTCTAAGGTAACGATATGAGATCTAGGATGGAGAAAGAAAGAAAGAAAGAACCAACTACAGTTGGTGCCTAGACTATTATGGAATCTAGTAGTGAATATAATTTAAATAATAAAAAATACAACTCTGAAACATCATAAAAATTAATATTTAAGTCATACATTAAAAAACAAGTTACTATAAAATTTCAAGGGTTTGACAGATGATACCTTAGTTTCAGAACTCTTAGTGCTTTACTGCATCAAGGAATATATGAAGGACATGTTTACATACATACACTTGGAACTTAGGACGTTTTAAAGTTGTCTTTCGACATGATCCTCTCAAAAAGGAGAAAAAGAATCTTCTGGAAATTATAAACAGCCATGCAAACACATCTGCATGTGCCAGTCAGAAACTTGACACATAACAGACACGAGAAAAGTTTTATTAGACTAGTGAAATTCACGTGTGGTTATTCCTCAGTCAAAGAAATCAAAATGCAACAAAAATAAGGAGAGGTATATAGCATAGCATAGAAGGAAATATCAGAACTAATTTGTCACCATAAATATGGCAAATGTTTCTGATATTACACCTTAACTTAGTGCATTTTAGTAACTTTTTTTTTCAACCCCTAATATAGAGAAGAAATGCACAACAAATGCAAACTTGTCAAATAATCCAAACCCAGATTTCACCAAAAATTAGAGCTCTGTTTTTAGATAGTCCTTGTTTTAAAGAAAGAACAGTTGGGAGAAATGATCAGTACAAACCACATAGTAATGCATTTATATATGATTTTGAATTTTGCAGTGTCTATGTAGACATACATACACATATGTATAGATATGTACACATCCACACACACACATATATATCTATTACATCACAAGTAGATGTAGATAGATATATATGATTTCTTTGACATTTCATTGTTTAAGTTCATGTTAAAGCAGAGTCAGCAGATAGAAACACTTACCAAGAATATGAGGAGAAGCCTCGTCTTCTTGGATTAACACATGTCTGGCACCAGGGGGTATATCAAACATCTTAAGGTACCCTTTGCATGTGTAGTAAATATTGGAGGAAGCAAAGAAGAAAACAAAAGCAACAACCACGGTTAGTTGCGCATTATATTCTTACTGCTCCTGTGTGCAGAAGAGGGCATCCATAAACCAAAAGAAGCAGTTTCAGAACTTCACTTCAAAGCACTGGCAGCTCTACTCGCATCTAGCATTAGAGTAGTGGAAATTTTTTATTTAATTATAGGAGAGGAAAAAGTTAATATTATTTCCAACCTATTATTAATTTATCTTGTTTACTTAGGAATTGTGTCAACGACAATTCATAAAAATACTACATGTTGTCCTTATTTGTGATTTTATTTTTCTAAACCGCCCTTTTAAAGTGGGGCTAATATTTGCTGTACTTGGTGAACTTGAGATATTTTATCTATGTGTATTTTAAAAATTTAAAGTGGTAAGTATAGAGAGCAAATCATTCAAAGAATGAAGTCTTCATATTTAAAAGCCTGCTTTATTTTTTTTAAAGTGCAAAAGAGAAAAGTCAGTAGCTTTCATGTTTCTTGTGACCAGTAATTATTAGTATAGCAATGTTTTAAAATATGTATTGTAGATTTGACCAAACCATTTGGAAGCTAACTATAAGCTTGTGTGTTGCCTTCAATATGTACCCCAAATGCAATCATCTAATCCAGAAGTAATGAAACCAGTATGTTCAGTGGGTTGTCTGGGGTTTTAAAACAAATGCCAATCCCACTATAGTCAATATCACATATAAAAATCTTTTTCATTATTATCACCTATCTAAAAATTATCTTGAGATTGTGATAAGATACTTCTGAATCATATGCAGTATGAATCATAAATGAATGTTACCGCAATTAAAAAAAAAAGAAGGAAAATCGTTTCAAAGTTCATTTAGATAACCTTCCAGGGAAGGTTAGGGAAATTATCAGAAAAACACCTCTCAAAACCAAGAGTTAAAAAAAAAAAACAACCAACCAACAATTAGACTTCAGAGAAACCAAAGCAAAATAGGAGGGCCAAGAGGGAATCAAAGATTCCCTCTGGATCTCATTTTGGCCTTGCCTGGAGTGGTATATTTGTTTCTCTCATCACTTTTTATCTTCTCTAAATTGTTTAATTGATGAAACGCTCTCTCTCCCTCTCTCTCTCTCTTTCGCTCTCTCTCTCTCCTAATTATAAATCAACAATAAGGCAAATAGAGAAACAAGATCTTGTGTCTTAATTCCATAAAAAATAAATGACTATAGGAAGATTATGCAACTGGTACTATACATTATAAAACATCCAATTCATTTGCTACAGAATGAATAAGACAGAAATTCAATTATGTGCACATAATTGCTGATGATATAATAAAACACAGTTTGTTTTCATTTGCATGTGGACAATATCTAATTGCAATGGATAGACTTGCTCAACTTTTTCACAATATTTATTAGTGTCTTAACTAAATGGAGTGGTTCTGTTGGAATCAGAGTTTGGGGCACCTGAGACTGGATCAAGTGCATTACATGAAATGAACATGGTTGCCTAAGTGTAAAATGGCTGGAAATAACACACTTAAGATGCAAGTACAGAGAAACAGCTTGATGCCATTTATGGATGCCCATCTTTCTGCAGTTTGTTACTACTTACCCAGTACATTTTTAGCTTCCCTTGTTTCAGCAAGAGAAATATTACGAGCTCCTTTGGGTAAAGTGAAGGCGCCTCTTGTCTTCCCTTAAATAGAATGTCTTTAATTAGTGTAGGTTTCATGTTTATCAAAGTCTTGCTGTTTCATTGACTATAATATAGGCTATATATTTTATTAGGTAAAATGTAAAATGTGTTCTGTAATTTTATATGTTGAACTCAAAATAAATTTATAGTAGTCAGCTAATGCCAATAAATTCTTAATAGTCAATGAAAGTAAGACTAAGCATGAATGAGAAATGATATAGGTGATTTGAAGATGAATACTTGCAGATTTCATTTTCCAGCAACTTGAATTCTTTATGGCACCTCTTGCTTAAATGTTTCCCTGTTGGAAAAGGTTAATTAGTCTATTGAATGACTATGATGACAATATTAGTGCAAAGAAATGGCTGTTAAATTGTTTTTGAACAGTTTGAAGCTGTATGATAGATGAAAGTGTTCTGACCTTGATTTGCAGGCTTAGCATAATTTTTGAAGTATCTGAAAAAAAGTCACTACCTTATATTACATATGACACAGAATGGGTGATTATGGCAAAAAAATTTTTCTTTACATTAATTCACTCTGGAAATAAAATAATCTAAATTATTTTATGCCTAAAACATATAATATATAACTGTAATAAAGTACAGTAAATTATTTCACAATAAGCGGGAGAACATTATCTTTTACTCTGCTAGTCATAACATAAATATAATTCAGTTTGTTTTATTAAAATAATATAATCAGTCAAAAGTGGCAATATTTTTAAAAATAATTTTCAAAGTAAAAACAGTAAATCATTACACAGGGACAGCAAAGATATTAGCAGAATGGGGAGTGCTTATGAAAAACACATTGTAATGCAGTTGCTGGCTCTGCTCTGCCTTGAATAGATCAAAGAACAAAGCTAATATGTGTGGAATTGGCTTGAGTTGGGTAGCTGGGATATAATGCGAGTAAATAGAACTAAGAGATTCACTCCATTTGGATAAAGATTAATGTTTTTATCCCTTATTTTCTTCTAAAAAAGAAAAATTACTACCATGACATGTACCAAAGTTGATCAAATCTTTGTTTTTGTTTTGTTTTATATCATTTTATATCATTTCTATCATATAAGACACTCTCAGGTTGGCATTTTGGATAATGTAAGAGAAGATTCTCAAAGGAAGCACTATACTAAGTTTATCTTTAAATGCTGAGCTCCCATATAATTTTGCCCAAAAAAGTTTATTGAATAAATATTTGTTACAATTATTTAGCAAAAAATGTTTGTATATAAATCCTTTATGAAAATTTTGATGAACAATTATGAAATTGCCAGTAACGTTGCATATTATATGCTGTTTTTTTGTTCCCTCTACTGAACTTTAAGGACCTACCTACCCTAGGTCCAGGTCAGTGAATATGTAGCAAGCACAGAGGTTCACATATAAGCAATGATACCTCAGCTTAATTTTTCATCGTGTCTCAATTTTCCTATAAAATATTAAAGACTATGTAAAATACAACCCTCATTTCATAGACTAATAAGTAGAATAAATTTGTTCACTTAAAATAAAAGAGGCAAAACTAATGTGATATTTTAAAAGTTGGACTTTCAGTTTTGTGATTTTTTTTTAACTTCCAATCAACTTACATGCAACAGAAAATTCATTCATTCTAACTATTCATTCTAACTATTAATTCTAATGAACTTTATTAAAAACACAAAATAAAACCAATTGAAGCTAACTACTATAATGATATTGATTTTATTTTCTCTTTATATAAATTTAACAGGCAGTTTTCCATCATGGATGCGACAGTATATGAATTGTCATGGTTGCTTATCTTTAGTAGTTTCTTAAAAGGAAATTGGAATAAAAATAAATCAGCAACTAATAATTTTATGTTTATAGAGGAAATTCTATATTCCTAAGTGATGTCTCAAAAATACAAATGAGAGAGACGTATACTAACTCATGAGAAACTTCCATCTTACCAAGCTTCCTTGGTGTCCTGGTGAATGTCCCCTTTACAGTTCGACAATGGGAATTATCACCTCCACAGACTCCACACTTGTCCTCAACCTTGTTAGAACCGATTTCTTTATCACAGCCCACTTTCTGGGGAGAGAAGATTTAGCTGTGGCTAGTTTTATGTGCCAGGTAAAGGTGAGCATACTGGAAAATGATGAACCATCTGTCTGATCATGAGCCCACATCAGGGGTGCCCCAAACTTTCACTCTAGTTCTGATTTTGAATACCTTGATCTTTTAAAGAATTACTGTGAAATCAAACAATTTGTACTCTAGGTTGAATTATAATCTGGGTAATTTTCCCCCACCTAATGGACTAATTACCCCTTCCCACAAAGTTATCATCACCAAACACTGATAACACACAGAAGGTGTAGCTGATGCGGACAAAACATAAGATGTACTTGTCCCTTATTGTTCTCATATTTATAAAGTTGAGTCATAAAATAGTGAGTTGGACATTAGTACAAGTTTTAGAAGCTGATTGGGGATGTGAGACAAAACATCACAGAGATGGTGGAAATTTTCATAGGGCCTTGAAGGAATAGAGTGTGGAAATATTGTGAGAATGCCGAGAGGTTATGTAAAGTCTTGGAAGTTGCAGGTCCATGGAACTGGGTTAAGGAACAATATTTAAACAAATGGAAAGTTGGTGTTTTATGACAGGGGAAGATTTGTAAAGTACAGGTCATGGAAAACCTTGACTATCAGGAAGAGTTTACATTTTCACATTAATTTAACAGGGTGCTACTGAAGTTTTACTGAACAGGGGCAGGTCCTGAATGTAAATCAGCATAGGTAATGATACGTGATACAGCGCTGCACTCTTGCGTTTGGGATATAAATGGGCAGAGACAGTAGTGATGGCACATAGATCTAGCATTAAATACAGTGGGAGGTGATGGATACAACACAGATTCTATTTCAGGGAAATGTTAGTTTAACTATGAGGCAACTGTATACTTGAGATTCATTAATATAAAAAGTTAGTTGTGCTGAAGTGAAAAGGAAACAGGTAGAAATAATATATTTAGTTAGGAAGGCTAATTTCATATCAATTTAGCTTGTGAACAGGAACAAGAAAAGAAACTGCACTTTAACAAAGATGAAATAGGCCAAAATCAGTTTTTGTGTCTTCACTAATTTTTATCTGATGTGGAATTCAGCACTCAAACTTAGAAACAATTGGAAGGGAAAGAGAAAGAAGTTTCTATTACCTTTTAAACAAAAGACAAAATACATTTAACATTGAATTTTTTTAAAAGACTATTTTAATAGCAGATGGTTACCAGTAAAATAGGCAAAGCAGAGGCATTCTTCCCAAGTTGTATTCCCAGACTAGAAGCACCGGAGTAACTTAGGAAAAGCATTTGGTGGAGAATTAGGAAAACTATTTAAATCTTGATTCTGTCAGTCACCAAAATGACTTCAATGTCACTTTTAGGAGAAATTCAATGAAATTTCTCCTAAATTTAGTTCAATGAACTATTTATATACTCTCTTCCCAATGTGATTTTACAAGTAAGAAAGCATTAACATTTTTTTTTTGAAAATATGCAGAATAAAAAGCCAAAACTTGCAACTTGACCATAGATCTGAGGCATATAGCAGGGAGGGCAGGGAGGCGGTTTGAATGGGAGGGAAAACACAAGGGACTGTGGTGAAGATCACAGGTGCTGTGGTGATGGTAAAATTACAGGGACTACACCTAAAGGGGAGAAATCAAATACTGTCCAAAAATGAACAACAATGTAAGAAAAGAAATAAAAATAAAAGACATTATGTAGAAGAACGATAGTAGAAGTAGAATGGCACGATGCTATGGAAATATTTTGAGGACCAGCTTGAACTCACCACACATTCTCCCCGCACACAGATGCTGTAAGGGTCTTTGTATGAGCACCGCGTCCCATCGTGCACCAGCTGCTTCATGTAAGCAACATCGCCACTCTCTTTGGACTGACAGTAAAGGTGGCATCTCTTCTTGGCTGCATAAGATGAAGGAGTCAATGAGTTCTTGATGTAAAATGGCATATTTGAGCAGTATTATTTATTTTACTTTTAAAACATAAATAATCATTGATATGGATTCTGGAAAATAAGACATTGTAGAAGTCAAAACAGAGAGTGGGGAAAGTATACCATTTAACATATTTGTTTTAATCAGGTGGCTGTTTGATTTGACATCTTAACTGGGACTTTTGAGAAAAGTGACTGTATTAATAATTACAAAGGGACAACAGGTATAAGCTGAGACTGTCTCAGGTCAATCAGGTTGTATGGTGAGCCTAGACTTACCCACAGATTTCCAATAAACTTTAACTCATAAATCAATTTAGTTTTAGTAATGCCTAGAGAGCTGTAAGAGTTTCTTTTTCATTTGACCCAGTGAGCTCCTATAGGTTTTGCCTCTTTTAGGATCTCATTAACTCAATTTAATATAATTCATGGGATTTATTTCACCAAAATAGATCAAAATAATGTGTTTCCTCTTAATACACTGCAACTTTAAATTCCTACATTTATGCATTTTCCCCTTTAAATTGAATCTGACAATATATTATATACATAATAATCATGTATTATTTTATTCACAAAGAACCCCCCCCCAAACAAAAAACTACCACAAGATGACCCCATTTGAACATATTTAACTGAAAATTCAGGGGTAGGAAATGAAACATTTTAAAAATAATTTTAAAATGTATTTCATAACTATGGTACAGTATAAAAGTAAAAGTTCACAAAGTGCCTTTGTTATTAAATAATGGTCTTTTTCTTGTGCTTGACTCAACTGTAAAAGAACGCTACTATTTTATCCAGAAAGAAAAGCTCACATTATTCCAAATGCATTTCCTAGTAGGAGGACTTTAGCTCCAGGAGGAAGCTCAACATCTCTCCCGTGCTCAGTACTGGTGGTGGTAGGGGGGTTACCAACAGCTATTCCACAATCTTTACATCTCTGGGAAAGCAGTATGTTGCTCTGATCTTGGAAATTCAGGAGGACTTGCCCCTATCAGCCCCAAGTTTTCTAAATTACCAAGTAGGGATGAGGAGTCCAGAGGTTTGGTGTTGACAAAGCTTAAACTGTGCGTGACCATCCACACGACAGGAAAATTGTGGCTGGGTCTACTCACACTCAGGATGTTCATATGGCAACCAGTGGTGTTTGGTGCTCTGGTATTCAAAGTGGGAGTTACGCTGCTGGCACTGCTGGGCTCTGAAGTCCTCAAAGTGCTTTTGGCATTCTTCTGTATTACAAAGCTGGTACTCAAAATTAACACCAGGACAATCCTGACCACCATTGATGGGCCTAAAGAAAAGACAACATTTAAAAAGGCCTTTTGGCTCTGGCCCAGCAGCTGAAGTCTGCAGACACAGTGCTACAGGGCAGAAAGCCAGAGCTTCTGAGCTGCCAGCACAAAGTGAATGAACTCATACTTCCTAATTTCCATCCCTTTCCAAAACACTATCCTCTCCCTGTGGGTGAAGGGGTAGGAGAAGGGAGGCCTAAATTCAATTTAAATCAGCTTTTCCAACATTATAGTTTTTAAATGCATGGGGAAAGTACATAAAAGAAATAAAAAAAAAGTGTGTGTGTATATATATATATATATATATATATATAATAGAGAAATGACATGTTCTATTATGTATAAAAATGTAGATGCAACCCAGAGAAAATCTGATTACAGACTAGTTTTCTCATATGTAAAATGCAAACATAATCCTATTTTCCTTAGAGAAACATGGAGAGGATTAAATGAGTGAGTTAATATTTTAAATCTTGAAAAAGGTCATGGCTCATCATGAACCTTAACTGGACTGATTACTATATTTGTTATTGTTGTTGTTGCTTCTAATATAATTACCATCTTTTCCTATAAAGATAGGTGTGTGGCATTCAATCTTTTTGGAAAAAATAGGTTCAGTCATCTTGCTGCCAGAGACAGGGAAAAAGGTCTGCTCACATGTTAAAGCTCAAACAAGGAAGAATAGCCTAAGTTTAATATTTTGGGTTTTTTTCCTTTAGAAAATAAACTTTTCTGAACACACAATAGGGTTCAATAAATAAATTAATCTGGGTGAAGGTATGGACAACTTTCCCCCTGGCCTTCTTTCACCCTTGTCTGTTGCCAGCTCTGGACTGAGTGAGCCCTGGGCTGCTGATGCTCCCGCTGGGAAGCATCTGAGCTTCGTGCAGGGGACCTGACAGCCGGTGTCCATTCCTAAGAGCACAGTGATATGCCTCCCTCCTCAGCTCCTGAAAGCCCTCAACAGCAATTTCTGCAAAAATCTCTTCTCATCTTCATCACTGACTACTCTTCACAAGATTGAAAAATGGAGATTTAAGGTCCTCCCTGGTGGCGCAGGGGTTAAGTCTCAGCACTATCAAGCTATCACCAGCCACTGAGACCTGAGCAGAATCCCCTGCCTGGGAGCTAACCCCTGGCCAGGGAACTGACCTACACGGCACATCAGACCTCTTCTGTCTCGCCCGCTGCTCTCCTCAGCAAAGCATTTCGTAGATCCGCCCTGTTCTGCTCCCCACTCTGTCTTTGGTGAATCCTCTCACCCCCTGTACCTCTGGCCTACACCCCAGTTCTTTATGCATAAAAAAAATAAAAATAAATCTTAAAAAAAAAAGAAAAATGGAGATTTACCCAAAATAGTTAAGTCCTCAGTTTTCATGTTCTGTATTTTATATGCACTTTAGGAAACACAATATTAATGACATCATATTGAAGCATTTTTTGGTTTAATCTAAAAAGATCCAGAATTGCAGGGGTTATACTCACATTGGATTATTGCACTGGCGTGTTCTGAAACGAACACCAGTTCCACAAGTCCGGGAACAGGAGCCAAATTTGGTCCATGAGCCCCAGTTGCCGTCTTGTTTTTGTTGATTAGCGTTCTTCCACATGCAGTGGCCCTTATAGCACCACTTAGGAGGAGGACAAAAGGCAATGGTGATAATCAAGCATGAGTTAAGACTGAAGTCATTACACAAGAGCCACCAAGGGAAGGGGTTCATTTCTTTTTTATTTCCCGGCGAAATGCATTTAATAGCAGATGGCTACCAGTATTTAAAATCATCCAAAAGCAGTAACAGCCTCATAAGAAGGGTCATTTAGATTTGTATTTTTAAGTATAAAATTTTAAGTATAAAATTGAAATGAATGTCACATTCACTCACACAAGTTTTTCAATGACACATTGACCAGTGAGTATCAGATACCTTAATCAGTAAGAATTATCTGAGCACACAAATTACACAGCTGGTGAATTCTAACCTTTGTCCCCCACTATCCATAGTATCAAGATTGTTTTAAGGACAACATACTTCCCTGTAAAATAATCACAGGAAAGTAGATGCCTTAACTTAGAAAATAATGTAACATATCCAAAATATATCTAACTTTCAAAACACTTTTACATACTTATAAAAATTGTCATGAACAATGATTCTGAGAGACAGATAGGTCAAATATTGCATTTATGCCTTTTAGTTCAGGAAAATTAGGACATAGAAAGGACCATGAGTAGTACCAGACTATCTGACCAGGAAGCAATTAAATGAGGGCTGCTTAAAACCCTGGTATCACAGAGTTACCCCGCTTACAGGGCACAGCATACAAGGGTGCTCAGAAGATGTTAATTTTTTTTTTCTTTTAGCATTTCAGCTTGTTCTTTTTTTATACTACAGACAACACAAGTGTTTCTTAAAGCCCAACTTTGGTAAATTTGAACATAACAGAAATATATTTATGGAAGTTGAATGCTCAAGTTGAATTACAAGATATGTTTTTCATAAAGCAAAAATGAATCAAATTATTATTGCTCCCTTTTTTAGTCAAAAGTTTATAATATTGAATTTTCCAAAGCAATACACTGTATGCAGTTGTTCAGCATAGTGTCTAATAAAATTGAAACATGAATAATGGGTAGGTTTTATTATTATTATGCTTTTAATTTGCATAATAATTAGAATTTATACATATTTGAAATAGAGCTTTAAAGAACTAAAACACCATAAATCTTTCTTGCCAGTTTTTCATTCTGTCTACAATATCTTATTTCCAAACTAGTCAAGGCTCTTCAACTTGAGTTCTAAGCATGCCTTTGTTTTGGTTTTGGTGATCTTTCCCCTTATGAGTAGCACAGCTTGGCCCTTGGCCAGTTTCTGAGCATTCAATCCTGACTACACAACTTGAGATTTAAAACCTCTGGGCATCGTTCCCCAAGGAGCATGGCCAAATCTTCTGTATAAATTCATGTGACTATTTCTGGACAACTTTCACAAGGGGTGGGGTGCCAGCAAGTAAATCCAATTGCACTAGCAGGGGCCCAGCTATTCTGATGAGCTGCTGCTTCCTATTCTATCAGCAGTGAGTTCACGTGTTCCCCAAAATGTCAGGTCCTACATTCTGGGATCTGTAAATGCTACCTGATTTAGGAAAAGGTCTTTGCAGAGGTGATTCAATTAAGGATTTTAAGATGGGAGGATTATCCTGGATTATCCAGGTGAAACCTAAATGCTGTCACAGGTACCCTTACAAGAGCAGAGCAGAGGGAGATTCATGCACAGAGAAGAGGAGGAAGTGATGAGGCCACAGAGCACAGACTGGAGTGGCGCAGCGACGATTCAAGGAATGTGAGCTGCCTCCTGAAGCTGAAGGAGATAGGGACAGACTCTCTGTTATAGGCTCTGAAGGGAATAAGGTTCAACCCACAAATTGTTTTTGGACTTCTGGCTATCAGAACTGCAAGAGAATAAATTTGTATGATTTTAAGCCACCAAGTTTGTGGTCATTTATTATGCGTGCCATAAGGACACCTCATGTACTGTGGCTTTCATAAAATAACACAGCTATGGTCAAAATTTTCTGCACTTTTAAAGATGATTATTATAGACCATAGCTTAAATCTACATTGTATACACTGACATACTCACTTTTCCAGCAGCACATTCAGTCCCATCAAGTGGGGGGCCTTTTTTAGTCTTACAGAAGTAGGGATTATCAGGATGACTACACCACAGCTGTTTGCACGGGTCAAAGGTTCGGAACTAGAAAAAAGACAGTCAAAATCTCAGTGAAATGGAGGTGTTATGACATGCACCAAAATATCTTGTATAGTTTCATGTGATTTTTACTGAATATTTTAAATGTAGGTTAAAAGATGTGGCATGTCAAGAAAAAAAAATACTACCTAAGAATCCCAAGTAGAGAATACTTTCATTCTGCTTTTCTAAAATAACAAAGACAAACAATGATTTGTCTGAGATTCTTTGGTTGACTTTAATTTTTCTCCCTGTTATTTCTATTTCATGATTTTCAAATAAACAATATTGGCATTTTAAAAAGAGTAATTATTGTGAATATTTGAAAGATGAAAACTTTTTATAAGATGAACTAGTCAGATATATATATAATAAAAATGCTCATGATAGTAACTAAAAATAGAAAATACTTGTCACACTTTCTATGTAAGATAGTATATTCTAAGTTTAATAAAAATGTCACAATACTTAAAAGTAGTTTAAAAAGTACTTTCCATATATTTGATCCTTCTAACAATACATCACAGAAAAATGGCTAATCCTGAAATATGAGAGACAGGTAAAGCTACCATTATGGTTACAAGTAAGACACTAACAGAGTGAAACTGGAGTCTTAATTATCTCATGTTTCTTTTTTTTAATTTTTCTAAGACATCACATGGAAATATCCATAAGCACACACACATGTCTGTGTATGCTCTTTACTTGTCTTCTCTCTTTCAAGTTCCAAACATCTCACCATTCTTTAGATAAAATATTTTTAGGATTGAACACTAGTTTACTACATTCTTGAGAAACTACTCACTTCAGACCTGGAATTTTGTTCTAATTTTTATGACATAATCAGAAGTACTTTTGCAGCCTATCATGTCAAAGCTTTATAATCCTCAGGTCTAAAATATTAATGCAGGTAATAAGGAGTTAATAATATGTGGCTTATACACAGATCAGATGACTACAGATATCTGCCTATGGAAGATTTCAAACAGCAAATCAATTTCTCAGTACCATGAAATATTTATTTTTTTTGCTCTAACACATAAACCTTGCTCCAACATATAAAATGTTCTTTCTTATTTTATGAACTGCTAAAGATCAACATGGAATTTTAATCAAACATATCTCTAATCTGAACAGCAACATAGAAGACTGGCTTTAATGGACCTCATTAGTTATTTACTATGTGACTGCATTGTGCTAAGCACTTTGTCGTGCTATCAGTTTAAATTCTGACATCAACTCTATGAGATAAATACTATCATTATCCACATTTTACACATGCAAACACTAAGCCAGAGAGATTAAATAAGATGCTCAAAGTCATAAGTCTAGTACTGTCAGATCCAGGCCCCGATGCCCCACCCAGCCTCAGCAAGCATTCCATCGGGCTGCCATATTACACCATGTGTTTCTCAAATGAGAATATGCAGCAAAACTCTTCCCTAGTGCCATGGTCACATAGAATCCTGGCTAACAAGCTAATGAAAAGCAACCTATTGAAGGTTTAAATGTTATCTCTGAAGATCACAAAAACCAAGAGATCAACAGAACCTAGTTGAAAACAGACAATTTTGGTTTCAGTGTCCAGCTCCCCTATTAACAGACATGTTGCTTAATCTCTGTAAGTCTTGGCTTTTCATCTACAAAATAAAAGTATACAGACTCCCTTCTGGTCTGTCCCAAGGATTAAGGAAGATAGTATATTTACGGCACTTGGGTTTAGCTTGTAGTGACTTAGCAGATATCAAATCATTGGTAGATATTGCTATCCTTGCACCAGTGAGTCTGTAAAGCTCACCAAACAGGAGCTATGCAAAACAATTTCAAAATGCAAAAGTCTAAATTGACTGTAAGTAACATACCGCAGTACACATTTTATAACCAACCCCAAAGTCAAAACGACATTGTTCATCCATAGAGTAATTAATTCCAGGAAGTTCTGGCAGTTTGGGCCAATCATGTTCAAAAGGGTCATCAAGGAGACAATCATAGGAACTGTAGGAAGGAAAATATTGCATATAGTTAAATATTCATTTTTTTTTTTCAGTATGTCCTAGTGGAAATGTACTCTTAGGTTACATATTCGGGAATATCCTCAGCTCATAAAGCAAGGTCACAAGAGCATACCATTTAAGATTTTGGGTTTCAGTTCCATTTAGGAAAAGAATCTTCACAAGTATTCATCCCAGGAAAATAAGCCAAGCATGACTTAGGAATGCAGTTGAACTGCAACAGTCTTACTCCTGTCCCTAGCTGAACCCCCACATAGTGTGACAGGGCAGATCCCGACATCAGACCATAGGGATGACACAGGCGTCGTGTCACCATCCCCCCTCTCCTCATTCTCAACGCAAGTCTGGCCATTATTCAAAGATTTCAAAAAGAACTTACTAAAAGGAAATCATAGGTAAAAATTCTCTTAAATTATAGACTGATGACTCAAAATATTGTGGGTACATTACAGAGTAGTATCAGATGCACAGGAAAATGTTTATGGAGAACAACGGTTTTCATTCACTGGGCGGTTTGTTATGATCAAAGTTCTTTTTTTAAAAAGATTTATTTATTTTTGTATACAAGCTGGGGTGCAGGCCAGAGGTGTGGGGCGGTAAGAAGGTTCACCAGAGACAGAGTGGGGAGCAGAACAGGCAGATGATCAAAATACACTGCTGAGGGGAACTCGCGCCGCAGCTGCTGACAGCCTCACAGCGCTGTGCTTAACCCGTTGCGCCACCAGGGAGGCCCTATGATCCAAGTTCTAAGAGTCAGTTTCCTGTCTGTATTTCTGTGCTCTAACAGAAACGATCTCATGACATGCAGAAAGGCACATACTGGATGTATCTTTTCAGTTCCTGGCCACTGCATCGGGACCAATGGTAACGATGAAATGCTGCTTGCACCAAAGGGGCCATGACACTTCCCATGGCTGTCTCGTCACCACACCTGTTGCCTTGTCCATCGTGCTCCATTCCCAATCTAGAACAAAGGGGAGACCTCACTGGTGGGAATCCTAAGGTCACAGCTTCTGCTGGATTTCTGCTTTGAAAATAGCACAAGGAAATTGGTATTTTTAAAGCTATATGGCTTTCATGGAGAAGTCACAGAAACTGTGACATAGAGAGCAATCTTACAGAAATGCCTTTCTTATTCTATAGTTATGAAAAGCACAAGGCTATTTCTGCAAGTCAGTCACACATTTAGTTTCAGTGCATGACCCCTGCACTGTTTTCAGCCCCTCACATTTGGCAAGGAACGAGACTTGTATGCTGGCATGCACTCTGCTCAAAGTGTGAACAATACTGAGAGAAGCAAGGAAGAAAAGACCTTTTCTTGCTTTATAGCTGTCAACAGTGACTTACACATGGCCAGTTTCATGGGCTACTACAAAAGCAGATGAAAAACCATCCTCATGATTCAGGGTACAACTTCTCACGGGATGACACATGCCTGTGACTGGAGCATATCCTGTAGAGAATAACAATGACTTTTATTTTCATTTTATGAGAAGACCCATTAAGAATTACTACTGGACCTTTGCTTAGGGGATAAAAAGCTTTTCAGGAAACAGAGGCAGTATTATTTTGCTGCTAGCATTGTGCCACATTCTCTTGGGAAAACCACAGGTAATGGGCTCTAAAAAGATTCATTGAGTCTGTATTTGCTCCTTTCCTAAGAGAGGGAGCTGCCCGGGGTTACCATTCTGTTCTGCCCACCAACTAAAGCCTTTCTGCTGTTTTGCTGCAGTGAATGGTCCTTCAAATCAAGTACTGATAAAGGGAGCCAGGAATTCCACCAATGTTAAAAAGGAAACCGTCTGTCTATTTTTCCCCCAAAGTCTACATCGGAACTGACCTTGGAAGAAAGCTCTCTGGCACTGGTCATGGTATCTCTTTTCCCATTCCAAACCATCAGTGGGAATCCTACTGTATTTTACAGCATCCTCTCCATACCCTCAAACAACCATTATGTTAAAGGCAAGTATAATTTATTACAGTATTTTAGCGGCATTTAACATTGTGAATTTCACAGAAGTCACTGGAAGCAGGAGAAACAAAATGTAAGCTTGGCTGATGCATGATGGAACGTGGTGGTGGAGATGAGAACATTTGAATAGACGCCCTGATTTAGGATTACTTTCCGAAAGTCATAGCCTTAGTTTTTCTTCTATAATTAATGGAAATACCTTGCATTCCAGCAGGTCCAAAGTCTTGCCTGGTTAAGAAAATTGCATGATCATGGTGTTCAGAGTGGTTGGGATCAGATTTTTGTTGTTGGCAAGCCCAGCGACACACATTCTCCAAGCTCCTGGATGGGTTTCCCCTTTCTATGAGGCTGATAGACTATGAAGAATAAGATATTAAAGACGTACATAGCTTTTCCCCAAAGGCTACCTTTAAAACATTTTCTCTGAAGTTAATACTTGAGACGACATTAATTAAATAATTTATAATATTATTGGGGGGATTATTTAGATATATACTTCTACTTGAGAATCCTAAGTGCCCATGCATGTATCTTTATGATGATCATTACCACTGTGTGAAAGGCAACTGATCCATTTATGGGAAGATGTGATGCTGCCATCTGCTATTGTGAGGCAGCTATCAATCATTTGAGGAAGAATTTTAATCTAAATATTTACTGATTCAGCTTAGAATTTTAGTGTCATAGCTGTTATGAAAGATTTGGCTATGAGATATTTTTCTTCCCAGAGATGAGAAAGTGAAAGATATTTTGTTATAACTTTTTGGGGAGTTCAGAATTAATCAACATGTGGGGAAAAAAATCATTCTTCAATTTTGGAAAAGCTGGTCAAATCTTCATTTATAGGAAACAAGTGATATAAATCTCACACTGGAAAAAACAACTACTTTTTTGAACCTCACAGAAATGGAAAGGGGTGTACTCTCATCTTGTAGTTCCTTGAGATGGATGGACATTCCTTAGAAAGTTGCAATATCCAATTATAGAGAGAAGTTAAAAGTTCAGAGGGAAAGGACCCATATTTCAAGAACCCAGGAGTCATGCTTCCCAGAGAAGTTCTGCTAGGATGAGAGACTGAACTTGGAAGCCATAATTAGTCCCTACTTGGCTGACCGACTTGAGAGTTTCATTACATTCAGCAAATGTTATTATCAGTGTTTACATTCTTAGTAAAATTAGCTTGGTTTGTTATATCTGATCACATACATGTCCAAACAAATGATTTAATAACCAATAGAAGACTGTTAACATCCCAGCTGGATTTGACTTGTTTCAGTGTTGGTGACACAAAGTAGGTTAGTTTATGTGATAAGCTAAAGATCAATGACACCCTCTCATCAGAAAATATGTGGATTTAAATACATCATGAAATGCAAACACATGGATTTTCTCTTGTTTGCAAAATATATAATTCCACCAGCATTTCATAACCAGGAGGATTAACTATGGGAGGGGGGGCATGTAATTTAAAGATCAAGAAAATTTCCAAATTAGTCACATCCTCTATGTTTTCTTCTCAAGGGAAGAAACTATTTCATCAGTTTCATTATTTTCAGAGACAGGCATAGTCCAGGTCATTTTAAAGCCAGCCAAAATTAGTTACATGAAATGCCTATTATGTGATTTTGCCACAACTTTTTGTATTCAAAAGGATTAAAGTTCTCTTAAATGAAAAAATAAATCACTGCATAACTCACTTTTTTTTAAGTGGAAAGATATACATGTAAATCATTGTTTTTAACAAATCAGGAGAGAGCACGGATCTTTGTTATTTTCTTCACTAATATATTTGAATAACCTAGGAAGTATTTGACACACATAGGCACACAATATAACTGTTTTGAATGACTAAAAACAGCATAAATTTGACATTAATGATAGACTAAGGACATTCTTTCATCACAACAATATCCATTTGTTTTCATTCATACAGTTATGCCTAAAATTAGGATAACTATCTACAATTCCTTTAGATAGAGGTAAGGAAAGCAGATAGCTTAGCTTCATTCATTGTGGCAGTTTTTCTTCCTTAGTTCAGAGCAACTGGGGTCTACATAAGACATATCTACACATGTTAGCTATCATGTCATCAATTTAATTTTCTGTTTGCTAACCCCATTCTTAATGTTCATAGTTCACATATTTGAAAACGCTTTTACCTTTGCATAACCCAGCATTATCATGCGTACCAGGACCACATTTATATGTACTCCAAGGGACTCATCATGGTAAATTTCATTCACCTAGAAACAAAACAGATAACTACTAAAAAGAAAGCTACCATAAAGGGGCATGAGATGCATAACATTTAAGGGGTCAACCTTGTAATGCCAACTACAAGAAACAAATCACTTTTTAAATTTAGTTTAAGTTGAACTTTAAAATGAGATAACTTACCACTAACTTTGGGCTAATTCTTAGATATGTAAATTACTGATTTTATAAACCCCACCATACTATAGACACAATAAGAAGACCATCTTGTAGAGTTGGATAAGGATTAAAAGATTTAATTCATGCATTTAGGTTGTTAAAAAAATTATGAGAAGGAGAAAGGGAATTACGAAATGAGAGGGGTGTAGGAAATAGAAAACCTATAAAGATGATTTACTAGTCTTTACCTAGAAAGGGGCTCTATTAATTCTGCACAGTTACAGAAAACAAAACAAAACCAAAACAAAACATGAGTTTACACTATAAAAGGGATAGATTTCAGGTCAATACAAAGAAAAATTGAATGGTAGGCAAAAGCTGTGGTTTCTTATGACTATTTGGCCATGGGCAGATTCTCTCACCTTATTCCACTCCTCACACTACCTTATTGAAGACTAACTACCCCATTCTTTCTGTATTGCTAATCTGGTATGAAATTCTTAACATAATAGTCCCAATACAAGTAAAAAGTTTAAATACAGAACTGCCACTAGCAGATTTTTAATCTATGACATGCAGACATAATAAGAGTTAGAGAATTAATAAGTAGCAAATATTTAAACTATGTGAAATATTCAAAGACTTGGATTCTGGTCACAATTATGCTAGTAATAAACTGAGTGACCTTGGGTTGGTCACTTATCCTCTCTAAGTCTGTTTTCTCATCAGTAAATTGTAGTCATACTTGTTCCGCCTGCTTCATAAGGTTGCCACAAAACCACCTCAGCAAAGTATAAAGAACTTTAGACATGGCCACCTAGCCACGCAAAAAGTTTGAAAGTTTTGTGGATGTATCTTCATAACCTACAGGAAAAGAGAGCCAAAAAATTCTGACCCATCTTGTTTTCAGTGAAAAGGGATTCAAGGCATTTACCTTTGAAATTTGTTTAAATTCAATTGAAAGAAAGTCTTCATTTAAATTAGCAAATATGAGAAAAATCAATAACACTAACTTTTTCAAAAATATCACCTACATATTGTACAAAAGCTTGTTCCAGCAGGTGGCAGTGTGCACATTGTAGAGGGCTGTAAAGGATGGGCTGTGTAATCCACGTGAGTGTATTCAATGATTATATACTGGTCATTAATCTGCTTTTTTAAAAAAAGCATTAAAAAACCACTACCTTAGAATTAAAAAGATTTGTAAAATATTCTAATTTGAAACAATATTTAGTCATTTTCCTCCTAAAACAAAAACATTGAAGACAACTTTATTTATTCATCTGATTAAAACATTATTGAAAGGCATAAAAAACTCTCATGATCTGGCTTCAAACTAAACATAAATTTTAACAACCAATAAATGACACACATGATACGAAATAAACACATATCGAATGAACCATCTGAATTTGTCAGAATGAATGAAGATAGTATTTAGGGAAGCATTTTTACAATTCCTAATGAAAATGAAAGCAGTTTTCCCCCAAGGAATAGCACTATCAGCAACAAACCAAAAGAAAAACTAATGTGGTACTGCGCACTCCAGAGACCAGACACTGTTCTAAATACTTTACCTGTATTAGCTCAAGTAATCCTCATAACAACTTCAGATATATCATTCTCTCCATTACACAGCAAAAGAAATTGAGGTCTACAGACGCAAAATAACTTGCTTACGGTCACACAGTACACAGAGAAAAGAATGTACACCTAGGCTTTCTCAATCCACAATTAGTTTTTACCATATTCCATCTTGGAAGGAGTCCCGTCTGCCACTGCACTGTCACTGTGCATAGAAGGTCTGGTTTTAGAATAATCATTAGTGATTTGCTACTGCTGAGTTTAAGAAATTAGAGTGG